>CAIGRS010111149.1:0-11629 GCA_903798395.1 Fraxinus floribunda
ATGAGCAAATTCAAATAGTCATGTGACTAGTCATATCAATTATTAAAACATATTATGACGGAGGTCCATATTCTTTACAAAAACTGTAAATGGATTTCAAACTCCATTGTTTCTTGTCTTTAAAATGGGCTAACGTGCTTTAAAATGATTCGGGCTTTAAAATTAAAATTATGAAACGACCTGATTTATTTAATTAAGTTGTTAATTTATTTAGAAAAAATAAAATAATTTAATAAATTAATTCAATAAAAAAAATTATTTAGTTTCGGTTCTTCGATTTTTGGTCTAGACCCGAGACTCGATCCAAACTCATCGATTCTCGATTCGAGTATACGTTCTGGTATTTAACTTATGAAAAATCACTCGGTTCAGTTCGGTCTGGTTCGGGACTTTTGTCCAGTCCTAGCTGATCTTTTGAAAGAAGCGGGGCTCACTGTGCTCTTTCATATGGATGTTTGTGAGGTTGATCTGAGAAAATATTGGACTTTTGGAGATAATCAGTAGAGTACTCAATTTAACTAAAATCATTGGACATAAGTGAAGCTTTTCTTGAGCTAAATCATTGGACACAAGGGAGGCATGGCATGCAATCTAGAATCTATAAGCCAACATGTTTAGGTTTAGCCCTTGTTTGGTATTTGATTTAAATCAGATTTTAATTTAAGTTTAAGTCAAACAATCAATATTATAACATACTTTTTGAGTCCCACAACTTTTTGACCACACATTTCAAAAATTTCTATCAAAATCCATTAAAAATCTGATTTTAAACCCAACCAAACATGGCCTTAGTTTTAAGAATGCGTCGTACCTGAGCCCAACTTTGTGGAATAAATTGTCAGTATTAGAGGGTGATTGGTAGAGATTAAAATTGAAAAACTAGCCGTTATTGTTGACTTTTATTAGATAAGTGTGACTCAATAACGGCTATATTTTCAATTGTAATTTGATTTTAAACCATCCCAAACACGCTCTTAGTAAACTGTAACCCAGAGATGTCTTACCACACCCACGCTTCCTAATCTTTCAAATCTTCCACCTTCAATCCAATCTATTTGAACATTTGAACATGTAAATTTTAAATTGTTACGTGAATATGAAATGGGAAAATTTCGTATCTAAGAGATTGAGTATGACCAATTTCAGAACTAAGAAACATGGTTTGAAATTTCAAAAATCAGATACTAATTAAATTTTATTTATGAAATAATTAATTTAAAACATTTTATTAATAAATATATTATTAGGGTTACACTTCTATGCTATTTGATCACAAAAAAAAAATCGAATTAATTAGTTACAAATTATTTATCGATCACGAACCAATTTTTTGTATAAATAACAAATTATTTCACTGTCACAAATAAAAATTTTTATAAGTCACAACTTAAATTTTTATGTCGCATATTATTTATTGGTCACAAAAAATCCAGTTTACTGTTCACATATTATTTATTAATTACAAATTAACTAGCTTATTAGTCACAATCAACCAAATAATTAATTCCAAACATCCACACCACACATCATCCCACTCACAACCAACGCGCCAATGCCACGACCATCGTCGACCTCGCCACCAAAATCATCAACAACGATGACGCTCTCGTCCACCACCATCATTGCCCAAAATCGACACCACCACAATCGCGACCATCACAGTCTATAGTCTATACCACAACCGTCACCACCAATTGCACACAACCAACAAAATACACCCCAAACTCATGGCATAAAACTGTGACCAAATTTCCCTAGATCGTGACCAACAAAACTCTAGCATCATCAGCATTGCCCTATCATTTGCCGTTGTAGTGACCACGCGTCATCGCAACGGTGACGTCTACTGTGGTATCCGGAGAAATTTTTCGATAGTAGGGATAAAGAGATGGAAGGGATAAGGAAGAGGTTGGAGAGAGAGAGAGAGAGAGGTTCACGGTTTTGGACAGGTGGTTGGATTGGGTGGTTGTATATGTATATTAATTTAATTTTGTAACATAATTAGTAATATTAAAATTTTGGATTAATATTTGATTTTCTTATAAATAAACTTTAGATTTTATTTTTGAAATTGAATATTAAAAAATTTGGTTGGATGTAATTTTCACGTGTTAAACTGCAAGCATCTTTCATGCAACTGAAAGTTGGAAACCAAATTTATCACACCACTCAACATCAATGATTCACATATTTTAATTTTAAAGGTTAGGAAATCAAAATCATACAATCGTAAAAATTAGGGATTTTCAAAGAGGATTGGCTAATAAAATCTTTGAAGTATAAATATTTGGGAAGTGCTACATCAACATAAAGGGCATCATAATGGTGTCCATAATGGACACATGGTGCCCCCTATTGGAGGGGGCGCCGGTGGGCCCGACGCCCTCTCCGATAGGGGGCGTGTGGTGTCCATTATGGTGCCGCCTATGTACACCAATTATTTTTCTAAATATTTTCTCTCTTGATAATTTTTTGTCATTTTTTTTTAATTCCTAGTGGATCAAATATATTGTTAACAGTTCAATTAGAATCTGTACCGTATTATTACTAGTCACTGAACTTACACTCTTGTCACAATTTATTCACTGAACATTAAAATGACTTCTAGTTGTTACTAAGCTTCAATACACTGCATTATATCACTCATTCATCATGTTTCGTCAATCAATGAATTTCTACTTTCGTCATATTTTACTCATTGAACTTGTACTTTCTTCACATTTTACTCACCGAACTTTAATATGTTTCTAAGTGGTCACTGAACTTTACTTATCAAATCCAGTTGTTAAAAAATTGAAAATTTTGAAGAATAAAATATCATACATGAAACAATGCCATTCTTTCATCTTCAATTACCTTGCAGTGACTCTAAAAATTATATTTCTATTATTGATTCTAAAATCGAAAAACTCACTGAATTTATACTTTCTCACACTTTACTCGCTGAACTTTAATATGTTTCTGAGTGGTCACTGAACTTTACTTATTGAATCCAGTTGTTCAAAAATTGAGAATTTTGAAGTATAAAATATCATACATAAAACGATGCCATTTTTTCACCTTGAATTACCTTGTGGTGACTCTAAAAATTATATTTTGTTATTATTGATTCTAAAATAAAAAATTTCATATCATTTTTGAGATATAATTTATCTATTTTATTTTCTAGATGTAAAAGAAGATCATAATATAAATGAAGATTTATGTTTATTTGAAGTTAGTATTCTTCTTCTCCCTTGAACACAGCTTTTGGCGACTAAAAAAACTACATCTTGATCAATATCAATATCGTCTTAAGTTGAGAGTCTCATCATCTAGTTGATATTTATTTTTATTATTTTAATTTAGATCGAATTTTACAGAAAAATAAACTTTATTAAAAAAATTATAAAGTTTAGTAATCACTCAAAAATATTTTAAAGTTCGGTGAGTAAAACGTGATAAATGTATACATTTAAATTCTAGTAAAACGTGACAAAAGTATACATTCAATAAGTGATGAAGTGCAATGTATTAATGTTCAGTGATTGCTCAAAAGCGTTTTAAAGATTTATAAGTTTTACGCGATGGAGATATTAATTTAGCGATTGTTCGAAAGCATTTTAAAATTAGTTCGGTTTGAGCCTCATTTTTGAGATATAATTTATCTATTTTATTTTCTCGATGTAAAAGAATATTATGATATAAACCGTCTGGCACAACTTCTTTTACAATTTGAGCAATTAATTGACCGTTGCTGCCTGCAAAATGGGTCCCAGTGTAGCGCAAAATTTGACTGTTTAAAAATGAAGTATCTAAAATTGGTTTCTATCATGCAAACATGAATTAAAGAGCCTGGGTAAAATGGTCATTCTGCCATAAATTTGTCCAAAATTGCGGCTGATGTGTTAGAAATTCTGCAAAAAGTATGATTTTTGTGAAAAGTAACAATCCAAACTTTAATTATCAACATCCCAAATTGTGATTTTAAGTACGTCCAGACATGCACAAATTAAGAGCTTGTTTGGTACATCTCAAAATTGAATTAAAATTGAAAATATAGCCGTTATTGAGTCTCACTCGTCTAATAAAAGTCAACAATAGCGGCTAATTTTTCAATTTTAATCTGATTTTAATCTCTACCGAACACACTTTAAGATTTATGTCAATTTGAAGTTGGTATTCTTCTTTTCCTTTGAACATAGCTTTTAACAAATGAAAAATTACATCTTCTTGATCATATCAATATTATCGTCTTAGATTGAGAGTCTCGTAATCTAGTTGATATTTATTTTATTTTTTTAAAATTTAGGTCGAATTTTATAGAAAATAAACTTTACTAAAAAAATTATAAAGTTCAATAATCACTCAAAAATATTTTAAAATTCAATGAGTAAAGTGTGACAAGAGTACTACCTCAATGTCTAGTGAAACATGGCGAATGAGTGATAAAGTACAGTATTAACGTTTAGTGATTGTTCAAAAACATTTCAAAGATTTACAAGTAAAGCGTGATGGATATATAAATTTAGTGATTATTAGAAAGTATTTTAAAATTAGTTCGGTTTGAGCCTCATTTTGATAAGAAAATTTATTTTGAAATAGTGATTTTTTTGAAGAATTCGTAGAATTTTTTATTTATTTATTTATGTATAAAAGTATTTTACAGGAATTAGTGGTTGAAAATATTTTTTTTTGGAAAAATGGGGACAAAACATGGGCTAACTGAATAAAACGTGACTTATGTATCAGCCCAAAGAAACATTTTTCAAATCCTGACTTGCTTCACAAGAACGGCTCCCAAGCAGAGTATAAATTAAAATTCAGCCAAATCAGATTAAAATTTTCAGCCTGCTCTCTAATTCCTTTTCTTAATAAACGTTAGTCAGATTCAGATCCACTTGAATTTTTCTTTACCTTTTTATATATTTTTTTTCAAATTATCTTAGAGAAATTTGGATTTTGATTCGGCAAAGTTGTGTTTAGTTGTTTAAATTTGTACCCTTTCCTAATTTGTGCGTGTTTAAACTCATCTGCAGCAATTTTTTGAGCTCTAATATATCGAAAATGTTCCTCACAAGGTAAAAAAGAATCGCATTTCAAACTCGAAACCTTGGGGTTTTCGGAGGTTTTAATGTTCTGTTTAATTTGTTATTTTTTTTAAATTTTTATGTGAATTTATCCCCCTTTTTTTTTAAGGACTGAGTATGATAGAGGAGTTAACACTTTCTCTCCGGAAGGCCGATTGTTTCAAGTTGAATATGCCATTGAAGCCATCAAGGTAACCGCATTCACGATAATTTTAATATATTCCCATCTTCATGAATCTAGTTTAAATTACTTTGGTTTTGATTAAAATTAGTATTATTTGTGATCCTTATAGTTGGGTTCCACTGCGATCGCCATAAAAACTAAGGAAGGGGTGGTTCTTGCTGTCGAGAAGCGCATTACCTCTCCACTTTTGGTACATTTACTACCCTTTTCCTTCGGAATTATGGGCTATGTTTATCACTGTCACTTGAACTTGTTCTGTTGACACCAGATTATAATTAAGTTTTGTTTAGGTAATTGTACTAGCACGAATATCACCTTATGTTATTTCTAAATTTCATTTCTGGGAGGTGTACTTGAGCAAAATGCTAATCACTGTGTAAATAACGGGGTTTGTTGCTTTTTGAGCTTGAGCCCTCACAAGAGTAATTACAGATGAACTAGAATGAATAAATGGAAACAATGTTCTAACACCAGTATTCATAATGTGTGATTCTAGTTAAAAAAATGTCAAAACTAGTTTATTAATATCTGCATAGAGGAGGTTAGAATGTATTGTGATAGCTAACTTTGTTCTGAGAAACTTAATGCTGAAGGAGATGTGAGCTATGAATGCTCTGGTCGCAAGAAGGATCTTATAGACTAAGAGACTATCCTTGCTTTTACCATAGTCAATTTGCCTATGTCATGTCTTTGATGCATCTCATATTCTAATTCTGTTTTAGGAGCCTAGCAGCGTGGAGAAGATTATGGAAATTGATGAGCATATTGGCTGTGCCATGAGTGGTTTAATTGCTGATGCCCGGACACTGGTTGAACATGCTCGAGTTGAAACTCAGGTACACGTAACCTTTACTCTCCATTGTAACCTGTCATCAGTGGTAGAATGGTATGGACAATTGCTTATTGATTAGTAATTTTGTTTTTCCAGAATCATAGGTTCTCTTACGGTGAGCCCATGACAGTGGAGTCAACTACACAAGCTCTCTGTGATCTTGCCCTGCGATTTGGCGAGGGAGACGAAGAGTCAATGGTTAGCATCCGTCTTTTATCATACTTATAAATTTCCCATTTCTTTATTTTCTCTTTGGATGTTAGAGTTCTTTGCCTTGTAGCATTTATGTATAAGGATATAAGTGAAACTTATGGTGTATCTCTTATTATCACATTTTTTAACCTTTACTTTTAGGAAATATATCTGTAATTTGATTATAATTATAGCCCTGTATGTGATTCTCCTGAACATTCTAATGTTTCTGCTTCTTGAGATCCAAGAGAATGAGGAGTTCTTAATGCACGATTTGGGCTTCGTGGGAATGCAAATTTATGAAGGTAGACAGTAATAGCTGCCACAAAGATAAAGTTGTTAATATGATGTAAACTTTCTCTGGGGATGTACTTCAGCGTATAATATACTTTGAGCTACTGCCTGCTTATTATATTGTTTTATCATCTCCATAGGATATGAGATCGACGTACTAAAGTTGCATCTTGTTTTCAGACTCTCAGCATTTTACAATTTTACTTTTTTCATTTTGATATTTGGTTTTTTTTTTTTTTTTCATGCAGTCTAGACCATTTGGTGTATCTCTTCTTATCGCTGGTCATGACGAGAATGGTCCCAGCTTGTGAGTATTACTTTTATTTAAATATTGATCTTTGAGACTGGAGGGTTGGTGTAACTTGTTGCAGTGGTCTAGAATATTTCTGCCTCCACTTGATTGCTCTTCAACTTGCATCAGTCACACCAGTGTAAATTTTTTAACTCAAAGTGATATTTGTTAAACTTGTAATTAAGAAATTTTATTGACAGGATGAACATGCTGGAGCATCCTGAATTCTGGAACAATGAGTAAAAATTTATATCTAAACCATACTTGCTAACTGGAATTGAATAATCAAATTAATATGTCTCCATACTGTTGGGCACGTGGAAAGTATATAACTGCTAACATGCGCAGGAAACTTTGATACTTATCTATCCACTCTATTGAAATTTTTAATTGATATCAAACCACCTACAGATATGATTTTCTAGTAAAGAAATTTTGCTGTAGTATCTACTTTTGTCTCAACGTGATGCTGGATGATTCTTGGTCTTCTATGGAGCTTGTTAGATAATTTACTTAATATATTAGGAATTGTGATCTGACAACAGTGTGATGCAGTTCCTTTCTTTCTTCTGCTTCTGTATAGTGTGCTGGAATTCTCAAGGATTAACTTGTTGAATGTCAATGGTTTAGTTTTCATTGTGCAAGGAGTGTTGTTTCTATTACTTAGTTCATACATTGTCTTCACACTCCAAAATAAATTATGTAATTTTTACAAAAATTTATAGGTGACCATCAATTCAATAATTTTTCAGGAAACTCATTCCCTCCCTGTGTGAAAAGCAATTTTTTGATTCCAAAATGTGCTGTTTGTGTGGATATTTTTGGATAATTTTACTTCCACTACGTTCTGGTTATTTAGGTATTCATTTCTGCTGGTATTTTCTACTAATTGGAGTTTGTAATAAACAGATACTATACTGATCCTTCTGGCACCTTCTGGCAATGCAATGCGAAAGCCATCGGTTCAGGTTCTGAAGGTGCTGACAGCTCTTTGCAAGAGCAGTATAACAAGGTGCCGAATTTTGTTATTTAACTACACGTTACATCTAGTTGACCAATGATTATTCCTAAATTTCTTGATATCTTAGACTCCAGAAGTAAACTCAATACTTTTAGTGAGATGTGTAAAATGTAAGGCTCTCCATGTGAAAATATCATAACATGATGCAAAAGTAAACTGTACCCCAAGGATGTGAGGTTCATTTGTTTGTTCGTGTGCAGGACCTAACTCTTAAAGAAGCCGAGACAATAGCACTTTCCATTTTGAAGCAAGTTATGGAAGAAAAAGTAAGCTGCCGCATGATTTTACAGGCATTCTTAGCCTATAAATATTTTATTTTTATTTTTTTTGGGGTTTGGGAAATTCTGCTCGTTGGTGAGCATTGATTGGGCTTGAGGGGTTGGGTTGCCGGTGCAAGTATTTTTGGTTTTTGAGTATATTATTGACGCTTGTGACCACTGTTAATGGAATGTCAGGTTACCCCTAATAATGTTGATATTGCGAGTGTGGCCCCAAGATATCATCTGTACACCCCACCCGAGGTCGAAGTTGTTATCAATCGCCTATGAGAAGGGCATCTAGCAGTTCCACTGTTGATCAGTGATTCAGTTCCCATTACTGCTATGTTGGCTTCATTTGTAATGCAAATCTCAGATTTCTCTTCCAATTTAAATTTGAGTAGGAGAATGCATTGAAAGTTTGAAACTCTCTGTCGGGTTAAATTACTCATGTTTCTTGCAATGTACTTGAAAGACTTTGCCCCTGTTAGGTGGGGATAAAAATCAATTTTTTAAGTAGATTTTGATAAAAGTTTATGCATTGGCAACTTAAACATTGTTGTTTCACTTTGGTCACAAGCTTTTGTTCTTTCAAATTAATTACTGAACTTCCAAAAACATGCCATGGTAGTTTATTGTCTATATCTAGGCAAAGCCCCTCCAATTTTTTCTTCAGAAAGCACAAGTAATCAATCAAGGCTCGAACACGATTTATGCATAAATGATGAAAGTATCATTGGGCCTATTTTTTATAAAATTTGTGTGGAAGCCTTGCAAATTTCAGGATCTGCCTATGTTTGGAAAACCTATAAAGTAACTTACTTTTGCACAAAAATAAGTCTATAGAATACAGTCCAAATTGATCACAAGCCATCATATTGAAGTGATCCGCATATTCTCGAAAACAATTCAGCAAATTCACATCCAGATAGCCTCAAGAGGCATTAACACTACTACTAAACTTATCAAATCCAAGAATTAGGGTTTCAATTTTGTAACCCTAGAGAGAATGGGAATCCAGTAGAGCTCAACCAGTTGTCTCCTGCAATGAAATTGCCGGCGCTATAACTCTGCGCCTCCGTCGCACTAGTAATCACCTTATATCCTCTCCATTTCACCCTCTCGGAGGTTGAGGCGCCGATGCCGGTGTTCTGATACTCGCCGTACAACAGAGTATCAAGCGCGAAACTTCCATTCCATTCATGCCAACCAGCAGAATGAATTACATCAGTTATGAAAGATTGCATTATGACAGTTCTCGAATACTCCTTCCACGGCCGCCCGAGATATGTAGTGAAATTACTCTGAACAGGTCTTAAATCCAAAGTGGATCCGATTCTGCAATTTTGAATAACAATACCCGTGTTTTGATTCGGATCTTTTCTGCCTTGGGCTGTTACCATGTTTCTCTGACCGGGATCTGGCCTCCTTGCGTGGATGTCGCAGTCTTGGAACACGGCGGCGGAGTTGCCGAAGATGAAATCGACTGTGCCGATAATTAAACATTCAATGAAGAATTGTCGGTTTTTGTGGACGTAGAGAGTGTCTTGATAGGCTAATATATCGCATCTATAGAAAGCTGATAAATCAGCGCCGACACGGAGCGCGACCGCTTGGTGCTTCGACGGCCCCGCCGTGTTCTCAAAAGTGATGTCCCGGGCCAAGAACCTTTCGCCTACCACGGCTGCACTATGAGGGGATATATAAATAATTGTGTAATTTCATGATTTTTCTGTCTATAGCTAAAAAATTAGAGAGGTGCTATTACAACGTTGGTTGACAACCTCTTACATATAAAGTGGGTGGGGTGATAATTTTCATGTTTTTTTAAATACAATGGGACCCACAACTGTGAGAGTGTTGTCAACCAACGTTGTGACCCGGTATTGTACAAGTAGAATATTTGAAAAATTATGGATCTTCTTACGTGTACAAAATAGGGTACAAAATGATGTTCAAAATGGTCAAGTGACAGCTCCCTATTAGAGGGGCCCCTAGAATAATCCAAAAATTATACATAGCCTACACATTAAAATTTTTATTTTTATTGTTCTACTAATTTTCAATCACATGTTATTCAATAAAATAATATTTTCTATCATATTAATAACTTTTCTTTCTTTTCAATTACATATTCTCTATTAATCTACTATTTCAAAAAATATTCTTTCACAATAACGTGATTCAAACACAAATAATGAATTTAAACTTATATTCACTATTTTAAATAGATTTGGGATACAAAATTACAGTTTTAAAGGTAGAGACTTATACTACGTAAAATGTTGATAAATATTATGGATTATGCTATACTAACATAATGAGTGTCATAATGTATTATTGAATAGCCACATGGCATTCCCCTATTGGGAGGGAGCTGGGCGTCGGCTCCCTCCCAATAGGGGGACGCCATGTGGCGGTTCGGTAAAACATTTGGTAACTCATTATGACAAAGTAGAATAATCCAAATAGTATTATGATTTAGGGTGTGTTTGTCACCCATTAGTTTTTAAAGAATGATGTAATGAACAGTATTTTTTGGAGAATGTGTGGTTAAAATTTAAAGTAATTTTATTGGTTTGTGTGTGAAATATTTTATTGGGTGAATGTGTGGTATGTATTGTTTACTGTAGCAAACAGAATTTTATATAATGGTAGACAAACAAGGGCTTAGTTCATATGTTGNTGTGAAATATTTTATTGGGTGAATGTGTGGTATGTATTGTTTACTGTAGCAAACAGAATT
The DNA here is from genome assembly GCA_903798395.1 of Fraxinus floribunda. NCBI lineage: Eukaryota > Viridiplantae > Streptophyta > Magnoliopsida > Lamiales > Oleaceae > Fraxinus > Fraxinus floribunda. Next base: position 10,888 of record CAIGRS010111149.1, read on the forward strand.
TTATATAATGGTAGACAAACAAGGGCTTAGTTCATATGTTGTTACTATTTTATATTTATTATTTGGCCAACATCATGAATTAGTGGATTGAGTTGAATTCTTTATAAAAATATTAATCAATTGCACCGAAATATTTCTCTCTCTCCCTCACAGGAAAAAAAAATTGCATTCACAAATTAAAGATACATTTTGTCGGCCAACCTAATTTAATTTTCCTAAAGTCAAGTAACAAGCAAAAGAAAAACAGAAAAGCTAAAGAGTACGTAATAATTGCACAAAAAAAATCAATGTACAGTGTATATAATTTAGGGCCGTTCGGTAGAGATTAAAATCGGATTAAAATTGAAAAATTAATCGTTATTATTGACTTTTATTAGATGAATGAAACCCAATAACGACTATATTTTCAATTTTAATTGAATTTTAATCTCTGCCGAACGGGCTTTAATATATTTGTTCAACCAGCTGGTAAAATCATTCTCGTCTATCTAGATATCAAAGACAAATGTGATTTTCTTGTGCTTCGATACTATCGAGTAAATAATGCTTACCTTTTACCAATTTAGATAATACCAAGAAATTAGTAATAAAAGTGGCATAATGCAAATCCCAAAAAAAAAAACGACCATGCTACTTGTACAACCGAGGTTGACAACCTCGGTTGACAATCACTCACATGGGGTGGGGCCGCTTTATTATTGTTGGCTTTTTTAACCATGCGGACCCCATATGCATGTGAGTG
>CAIGRS010111159.1:0-11489 GCA_903798395.1 Fraxinus floribunda
ACCCACTCTTCAAATCAAGCTTACTGAACACGCAAGCACCAGTAAGCTGATCCAACAGATCAGCCAAGCGAGGAATAGGAAAACGATAACGCACCGTAATGTTATTGATCGCCCTACTATCCACGCACATTCGCCACGTCTCATCCTTCTTCGGCGTAAGGAGAGCAGGAATAGTACAGGGACTAAGACTCTCTCTGATGTGCCCCTTTGCCAGAAGCTCCTCCACTTGTCTGCGCAACTCCTCATGTTCAGCGGGGCTCATCCTGTAATGCGCCCGGTTAGGCAGAGAAGCATCAGGCACCAAATCAATCTGATGCTGAATATCCCGCAGTGGGATCGCAAAGGAAAAAAATGATAAAGTACATAAGGAGTTAGAGTTTATGATGAAGTGGGATCGCAAATGGAAAAAATGATTTCATGATAATTTCGGGTTTGTCCGTTTTTGGCGAATTACTATCCTAATTCGATTGAAAACTTCGGGTTTGTCTGTCGGATTTTGGGCAGATTCCATCATTTAGGTCCTCGATTAAACGTTTTTGTCGTCTATGATAATTTTTATTTTGGTAATATCTCATTCAATAAAATTCGGATTTGTATTCCGTTTGTTGAAGGACAATCATGAATTTTAGGAGTTTCCATCTAAGTTGTTAGCTCGAATTTTTCCATTTATGGAAAAATATCGTTTTTTTTATTTTTATTATTTATTTTTCGAATTTTGCTAGGGTTTTACTATTTAAAGCCTTGTAAGCCCTTTGAGGCAGATTATTATTGAGTTGAATAAAATTCTCGTGAGTTTTCTCCTTTGTGTGTATTTTCATCTTTCCTATAATCTTCCGCTTCATCAGTTGGTATCGGAGCCGAAGTCGTTCCTTCAATATTTAAATGTTGTAAGCCATTTGAGATAGATTCAATTTTGAATGAAATAAAATTTTATTGAATTTTTCTTAATTGAAATTCTTTTTATGAGATTTTTGTCTTTCTTATAAGCTTCCCTGCATCAAGTCCTCTCGTTTGGCTCGCTACAATAAGAGCCGACAATCACTGTGGTTAGGCTGGTTTTGCCTGGTGAACTGGCGAAACATGCTGTTTCTGAAGGCACCAAAGCTGTCACCAAATTCACCAGTTCTTAGGTTAGGTGAATTGTGTTGTGCGTTTCGTTGTTTTTCTTTCTGTACTTGACCTGGAATGAATATATGGATTTCAATGAAAATTGATTCTGCTGCTGATGTTAATTATAAATTCACTAGGATTTTAAGCATTTTATTGGTTTTATATGAAAGTCCGGATTTGATTTTAAAATTATAAATATTTACAAAATGTAGATTTATTTATTTAATTTCGTAAAATATACTTTTTTCGTACTTTTCATTCTCTTCTTTCTAAACATTACCAGAAAGTGAACATGCAAACAGCTCAATGAAAACAACACCCTAGGAGGCTGGTAGACAAGACACCATAAATTTAACAAGCATGCATAACCATGAAATTTCTTTAACATCGCCCCAGAATCGTCGGTTCAAAGATCAAGGCGTTCAATCATTTCCATCATTTCCCAAATGTTTGAATCCAAGGTTGCCACTTCCCAAAAATAAAGAGATTCGATTAACAATACTTGAGAATTGAAATAACGCCACATGTCAATGAAAAGGCTTTGCTTTAATGTTACCCTGCAGTTAAGGCAAAGCCTTTTCAGTTTAAGTTGATATCAAATGACAGTACTGTAAAGCGCTATAAACTCCCCGAGCATAAAGCAACGAAAATTACTGTTGGAGGCCTGCATACATAAAGATTAAGGACAGGATCGATCAAACATGTAAGGATAATATTTTTATATGAACCTCGTCGTTCCATAATTAGCAATTAGATAGCGACGAAGAATTTGACCATCTGAGTCACCTAACTCAATCAGCGCCCTCAACCCAGCTTCCCCTCCCCCTTTTCACATCATTATCGTTACTTTCTTCCCCTCCTTCATTTGCCTTTTCGGTGTATTGTCTCTCTCGAAATAGTTCTCACTAATATACTCCTGTTATATCCATGCTACTCATCCGACAACATGATATGCCTATGCCACTGCCAGACCCGGTAATAATTGTGAAACCCGACACGAATATGATGCTCATCAATAGAAGTTTCGCTTTTGCCACTGACTATTGAGGATCGTGCGTATGATCTCCTTTTCGAGCTTGGATTCTTCCTTAGCCAGCTGCGTCTTGGAGGGGAAGGAAGAGAACTCGTGTTCACCGTCGAAATCGGAGAAGAAAATTTCTTCCAAGGGATTGAGGGGTGAGGAAAGGTGGCATAGATAGTGGAGTGTGGAGGTTAGGGCGGCGGGTTTGGAGGGTGCACATGAGGGATTGGAGGAGGAGGTTATCGAAGTTGGTGGTGGAGTTGATAGAGCTGCCCATTGCTGCTGATTTAGGGGTTCTGAGGAGGTTTTATTAAAAGAGGAGAACCAAAGTCCTGAAGAGATATTTCAAGATATGTTTTAAGGGAAATTTTCGTATTTTTTTTTCTTTGCAATTCGGAGCCGTTAAACATTGTCGTGGCTTTTGCTTTAGCTTCCCGTAGAATAGCTTCTTTAAAAAGTTATATTAATTTTTGTTTAAAAATTTAAAGCCTCATTTTTTTCGTTCAAAATGCATTTTGAAATAATATTTTAATGAGGAAGTGTTAAAAAATAAAGAAAGATTTTGAATTTACGTGTAATATTGATTGAAAAATGTGTTATTAAAAATAAAAAATAAAAAATATATTTTGAAAATAATAAAAAATCAAATCAAGACAAAAAAACCTCTTCATAAATTGGACAAACGGATTAAACGATAATTTTTGGTTATCAAAAGTCATGTCAAACATACGGTTAAAATGCCTGAAAAAGAGAACTGAATTCACACTTTATTTTAAACACAAATTACATTATATTGGGGGTTACAATATTCATCGAAGTAGTATATAATTGAAATATGTTATCATGAAACGAGCAAGTGTTTGTCACCATCATCTTAATACGAATTCATCAGACAGTAATATTTCTTGCTATATTATGCATATTGGTGCACCACTTATACTCTTTGCAATGCAAGCGAAAAAACTACCGCCTCAAGCTCTCGACCATGTAGGCCGCATATGGATTCCTGAAGGAAAAAAAAAAAATATATGTGTATTTGAACAAAACTTGGCGAGGTTTCGTCAAGTAATAACTTGATTACGGTAAATTGTGGGGATAATTACCCCAATGGTCATTGACCTTTACCTAAAGTTTTTACTAGGTCATTGAACTTTAAAAATTACGTGGTTAGTCATTGAACTTTCGAAACTATAACTCCANTTTAAAAATTACGTGGTTAGTCATTGAACTTTCGAAACTATAACTCCATCCATTACCGAACCGACTTTCGTTAAAAAATTTGACGGAATTGATGATGTGGCTAACACAATATCCTACGTGGCACGTTTGTGAGTGACGTGAAAATTTTAGTGATGGATGAGATTGTAGTTTTGAAAGTTCAATGACTAACCGCATAAGATGTATAAAGTTCAATGACTTCGTGGAAACCGTAAGTAAAATTCAGTGACAGTTAGGGTAATTAACCTACTAACCACATGATGTATAAAGTTCGAATTATGCTACTCTTACAGTGATTAAAGGGCTGTAAAATTTACAGCCCTCTCATATACATGTGCGGCCCACTAATTAGTTAATTTGTGGACCCCACATACATGTGAGAGGGTTGTACAATTTACATCCCTTAATCACTGTAAGATGTGCGGCCCACTAATTAGTTAATTTGTGGACCCCACATACATGTGAGAGGGTTGTACAATTTACATCCCTTAATCACTGTAAGAGTGCATTTTCCCATAAAGTTCAGCGACAAGGTAGAAATCGTAGGTAAAGTTCAGTGACCTGGTGGAAACCGTAGGTAAAGTTCAGTGACGGTTAGGGTAATTAACATAAATTGTTCATTGAGAATCTTTTTATCGTAATACATCAAAATAGTTTGACTAGTAAGTATGTTTATTATCCCAGAGGCATCGTTATGACAACGCTGTTTTGACATCTCTTGTTCACATGCTTTGTGGTGTCAGATTAGTAAGTCTGCTTACATTATAATTCTTTTGTCCATAATTGAATTAACATAGAGATCTAATTGACATTTCTTTTTCAGAAACCCTTCGTTGATATTGTTGAGCATTTTACAGAGGATGTTGTATCTGTGATTCTAGCTGGGAATAGTCTTGAGCAATATATTTTAACAGTCATCACATCTATTTGTGAAGATAGAGTTGTAGTCTTACTACAAAAAACTAACTTTATACAAGGTGAGGAATTTTATTTAAAAAATTCATTTCTTGGTTTGCTTTTGAAGATTCTTAAACCGAAGACCAACATATAATGACAATGTTTCTTTGACGGTGGAAAATAAACGATGTTAATTGGATGCGCGAACGGAGGAGTGGGGCCGGGTTGTACCGAACCAAGACAAGGACGACATCCTGAAAAAAATTGGTGCAAATATCCGATTGCAAAGTGAAACCCAACCACGAACCACGGACCACGATTTTTTTTTCCTCATTTTTCGTTTCTTCCGTTTATCTTTGGAAATTTTTAGCATATTCTCATCAAATGCAGACGGGACTATTATGATCTTTTTTATTCGATACGTGTAGTGCTCTAAGAATGATTCTATACTAGTGCAACTTCTATATTTCAATCTTGATCTAATTCTCAAAACAATAATTTTAAATTTTAATTTGTATTCTGATCAAAATGTCTTGCCTTTGATTAAGATTTATCAACATACCCGTTATCTAAAATGAAAAAGTATCTATTGTGATTAATCAGAAGAAGATCTATGGGGTTTATCTAGCACTTCCGTGTAGGGATATAAAATAGGACGAGTCAATCTCTGACTCGTTCGGAAAAAGAGTGATGGGACGAGTCGAGCTATTATTTTCCCTTGCGAACAACTTGGCAATTAGCACAGGGCTCGCAAGCTCAAATTTGCTGGGCTGATCAAATGGCAGTTGTAGGCTACTTTGAGGGTTGAAATTTCACGTAGCTTTCAAGTTACTCCAACTCTTATATAGCTTTCATCACTCTCTTAACTTCAAAATATTTTTTGCGTAGTCATAATTTATTTGATATCCTCATTATACCACTTAGGAAAATAGTTTTCACTCGCTACTCTCTAATTTCATATTTTCTTGTGCATTTATGTAATTTACAAAATGTAGCTCATCTAGTCATCTTACGAAAATATTTACAATTTTTTGGAGGGTTTTTCAAAGATCCAATCAAAAATCAAATTGCTTTATTGCGTTTGGTAAGATGAAATAAGTTAAAATTATTCTTTTAAAACTATAAAGGTAGTAGTTATTTGACCTTTGACTCGACCTATTCTCTTGGAGGTAATCGACACATTTATTTAGTAGGATTATCTCGACAATGATCATATGATAATCATATTCTTGAAGCACCTATATGGGATGAGAGATTAATTGGGATCAACTTCTGTAACTTAATTGAGTGATGGAATACCCAAGGAATCTTAGTATTTTCCAGTAACGCCGTGACATATTCACAGCACTACCACTTTATCAACACTCAAAAGAGGTAAGAACTTTGATTGTAAATCATATTTTGGATCGATAGTTACCATGTGACAATATTACTAACCGAATGGAAACTCATCTTTGTGTACGCTAATGGCTTGAAGGAGACCTTCCACCAGCTTTTATGTGCTGCAATTGCAGACTAAAAAGATAGTAAGATGAGTATATTTTATTTCTTTTATTGTACAAGTTAATTCATTTTTATTTTTTTTAAATGTACACTGAAATACTAACTTACAAATTCGAAGGCTGAGATTGATTTTGCGAAAGTAAAAAACAGCAGCGCCCAGTATATGATAATATCACACAATTTCAAAAGAGTCTCGCCAAAATGATAAATAGACAGCTATTTCAACATTAGTTTTGATTCCTAAAGTTACCTTCAGAGTCAAACCCAGTAAACGCTTCATAGGAAAGACGTATACTAATTAATTCCTCCAATAAAGATCTGCCCACCAAAACATATTTGTGTGGCAACTAAAAATAACAAGTAATAACAATACAAGCAACACTGATATTGCCATAACAAGACTAGATCCACCGTTAAAATGGTCAACTTACAGATGTAGCCGATCATCCTACGTTCGATGCAAAGGCTTTGCTCAAGAACCACAGCAGGCTGATTTTTGGGCAGCTCCTGATGTCTGGTCGGGTTGGGTAATCTTAATGGTCTGAGGCTGCAAAATTCCAAATGTGGATAGATCAGTAATAAGATCGCACAAAAACATAAAGTAAGAACTGATGCTAGAGCAGGAAAAAACAAAAACACGATTATACCTCGGCCTTTGAGTCGGATTCGGAAAGTCTTTGCTTTATGTTCCTGGCAATTGAGAAAAACACCTCCTCCACGTTCATATTTGTCTTTGCACTCTGTTTGAGATAATGATATTAGGACTGAATTCTACGGCACGTAAGTCCAACATAAGCAAACAAGTGCAACTTACTGTCTCAAAGAATTTAATTCCATATTCATCTGCGAGTGCTTGACCCCTGGAGGTGGGAACAGCCTACAGAAATAAGTTTGGTCTGATCAATCTTCAAATATCTGACGAGCTAGATTACAAATATTGTGAGTACTGAGTAGATCACAAAACAAAGAAGGATATGTTTTCGTGTCTACTTGATCTCTCAGGCATGACACCTATATGTATTACCACTTTTCACCTGTTCATTTTTTTTTCCTTTTTAATTCTTGGAATTTTCAAAATCCACCAGGTGGATTCTACATTTGATTTGCATGAAATGCACGCTCACATGGCATCAAAATCAATTGAGCTCTAGCTACCCAATCAGATCAATGATGCAGAAGAGTCCCCGTGTGTGCTCGTAGCCATGTCTGCAACATGTATGCATATACATATGCACAAACAGAGACATTTGTGTGCTTGAGCATGCACTTGGAGTGAGAAATTATACCCTTTTGCTTTCATCCATGTCAGCCTTGTTACCAACTAGTATCTTGTTGACATTGTCAGAGGCATGTTGTTCAATGTTACGGATCCAGTTCCTGATGTCTAAACAAAGGAATGTCAATTTCGACAAAGGGAGAAAATACTACACTGATAGTTATACCAATTAAAAATTTAAATGAGATATATCAGCAAATTAATGGAAATTACAGAGACAGAATTGAGAATTCAAACAAGGAAAATAATCTACTGTTACAATGAGGGCAAAAATATCAGGCCCAATAGAAAAAGATGATCAGAAAGAGGAGTAAATAGTAATTACTGTTAAAAGACGATTCATCAGTCACATCGTACACCAACAATATTCCCATTGCTCCACGGTAGTATGCTGCAAAACAAGAAAAATTTACTTAAAGATAAAGCTTAAAGAGAAAAATGCTCCTCTGGAGCCTATAAGCACTAAGAAACCGCAAAACAACACATCCTTATAAATATATAGCCCTGAGCCCCAAAAAAGAATCATTTTTTCAAAACTCATTTTCAACCACACATTCTTCAAAAAAATAATATTACATGTAAATCGGTAACTATTTCTTATTTTTTAACCACACATTCTCCAAAAAATCACTATTCCAAAATACATTTTTTCTTCAAAATGGGGCTCAAACAAGGGCACATATTGACCAAAAGAAAAAACCCTGTTTGATTTTATGATTTTAAGAAGAGATGAAACCATAGGAAATGATGATCCTCTTTCTAATATTTCACTTATCCTTCAATGGTTAAATGTAGGAAAGACCACTGCTTGAGTATTGGTGGAACTGATACATGCATATCCCTGAGCACAACTATCTGCTTCTAAGGCAATCGTCTAAACGTCTTTTTTCAGCCTCTGACATTTAAGAGCTAGCTTCATTTGTGATCATAAATAAACATGTTCAGTTCAAACAGCCAGCAAAACTATATAATAGAGCACTGGTAAAATATGGATGTAGTTTAGGATTTTGTTTGACATGGTTTGTTTTTTAGGAGAAACCTTCCCTTCGTTCAGTATCTTTCTTCAACCTAACTCCCATCTTGGGACTGCAAAAGCCGAACCATAGGAAATAGCTTGCTTCGCTCACTTGGCCCTCGTTCATGCTTGTTTGCTAAATGAAATGAAGATAACGTGTTCGCTATCACAATAATTGTAGTGGCTTCAGCTATATTATAAAACTTATCATACTTCTTACCACTAAAACGTATGAATTATGTTTGCTTCTTTCCTGAACTTTCAAAATCCCTATATCATGATATCTTTATTGTAATACGTGCAAATATAATCAAGAAACAAAATTAATTGTTAGAAAAGGTACAAGCTGCTCACAAATAGTTCATTATTCCATGAATTATTAAAAACTATGCACGATCACATGTTTTAAGCTCATCTGAAAAAAATGAGTCCAATACAAACCACCTCCAGCTCCACTTTCCACGGGGTTTCAGTTGCAGCCATAAACTCATTTGAGCAAAAAATTTCGAATGATCAATAAAAAAATCCCCCTTCGAATGCAATGCATGTTATGAAGCAGGAAAAAAAAAAGACACCAGCCTGCACTAGATTGAATGCAAAACTATAATGAAACAATTAATAAACTACATGATATGAAACAATTAATAAACTACACCAGCCTGCAAGGGAAACAATGGTTTTTTTTGGATTATTATGATACTTAAAACTTTAAAATCTTTTTCCACCAATTAACAGCAACCGATTCCTTACATGATATGACACATTTGATCAATCTCATCTCTACTTTCTTCTAAGATATGCAAACGGCACCCAGAATTTCTAAGAAGCTGCTACTCACATTTCTAAACATAACTTAAACAGATTGAAGAAAAACATGACGAAACTGAAATGCCACACTATCTCAGCTTCTGTATAGCACTGATAGGGGGAATTTCATGCATTGGTTATGGCATACCAGTTGTGATGGTTCTGAATCTTTCTTGCCCAGCAGTATCCCAAATTTGCAATTTGATTCGTTTGCCATCGAGCTCTATGGTCCTTATCTTGAAGTCAATGCTGCATAAGAAAGCAGAATAAGATATACCTGGCAGAAGAATGTCAACCAAGCCAAACTGAAGAGGGTATCTTATATTGGAAAGCAACCTACCCAATAGTGGTAATGAAACTGGTGGTGAAAGAGCCATCAGAGAAACGTAAAAGAAGGCAACTCTTGCCCACACCTGAAAACTTAAATCATTAAATGTGACCTTCAATCCGGTTCTAGTTAAACGACAACTTGCAGACAGATTATTCATCATAAATTGCCAGATGAGAGATAAATTAAGCCAAAAAAAAAGGAACATATGCTGACATGACTAAAAGGTTCTATAATGTGAAACAATCATTACTTTCTAAGGTTCAGGTGAGTGAAATAGATAACCACTTTTCCTAAAATGGGATGAACTGGAGAAAATAGCCCCCAAACAACAAGCTTCACTCATACCAGAATAAAAATCTTTCATATCCCTGCTAAGTCATTTAAAATGTTTAATCTCAGTACCCCTACATAAGATTTTAATCATTCCTCTAGATAGAAAGTCACCGACTTCATCTCAATCACTCAGACTTTCCCTGCCATTCCCCTATGGAGAATCAGTAGCTTATCCTTTGGAACATTTCGTTTTATACAGGTATTCCCTTTCCTCAAGGTAAAATTATATCCTATCAATTATTGAAGTCCAAGAGTTCAGCTTATAAATAGACTGAGATCCTCTGTAATTCGCCCATCAAAAATTACTCTCTAAATAAAACTCCTTATAATATAAACATATATAAGTCATACATAAGTCTGTGTACCAGCAAACATATGCATTATAATTCACAAGCATCTATAACACCGCATTTGTTTTATGATATTCGCAAAAACATATGTGCACCTTCTTAGTCAAAAAATAGAATTTGACCGACGTAATCAAAGTCAACATGTTTTTTTACCTGTAGGCAGAACTATTTTTTGCTAAATAGACACAATTTTTTATCAGAAAATCATATGAAATATTACACTTTCCCTACAATATAAAAGATATATCAAGAGAATATCTGGAAGATCTTAAATATTCTCCCAGTGACAACATCAAAACCATATTAAGTGCCGTAATAATATGAACATTTCCGATCAAATGCAGGTTCCACAACAACAAATATAAAAGCATGTCCATATATTTCAAATAATACGCAAAATAACATGATAAATACCTTAAAATATGTACAGAACTGCGTGCATAAAATACGTACCGCTGTCTCCTATCAAGAGGAGCTTGATTAGATAATCGTAATCGGCTCGAGCTCTGGCAGGTGGAGCAGCCATTTGATTCGATCTGAATTTCTTTCCTCAAATATGAAAAGAAAATAAACCCTAGCAAAAGGTTCTCGTATTTATTTTTCGATTTTCAGATGATTTAAGGAATGAAGGATGGCACAAAATCAAAAATTTAGAATTTGCATTATTCAAAATGAAAGATTTTCTTGAAACAAATGCATAAATTTACCAGATCGGAGAGAGAACAAGGGGATCTACTATGATGAAAAAGAGGAGGGAAGGGAAGGTCTATGAGATTAATCGCGTTGAATTCTTTTATTTATGGAAAGTGGGCACAATTAGTACTTTATGAAGCAAAATAAATGTTTTTTAAAGGTATTTTTGGTTTACAACAATTATTGCCAGGTTTGAGCTTCATTTTAAAAAAAAAAAAAAAAAAAATTTATTTTAAAATAGTATTTTTAAAAAATGTATGGTTAAAACGTAGAATTTTTTTTTTAATTTATGTGTAATATTATTTTATTTGAGAAAATGTATGATTGATAAGATGATAAAAAAAAATGAACTAAAATTTAACGAAGACCAAACACATAAATTTACCAGATCGGAGAGAGAAAACAAGGGGATCTACTATGATGAAAAAGAGGAGGGAAGGGAAGGGAAGGTCTATGAGATTAATCGCGTTGAATTCTTTTATTTATGGAAAGTGGGCACAATTAGTACTTTATGAAGCAAAATAAATGTTTTTTTAAGGTATTTTTGGTTTACAACAATTATTGCCAGGTTTGAGCTTCATTTTTTTTAAAAAAAAAATTATTTTAAAATAGTATTTTTTAAAAATGTATGGTTAAAACGTAAAATTTTTTTTTTTTAATTTACGTGTAATATTATTTTATTTGAGAAAATGTATAATTGATAAGATGATAAAAAAAAATGAACTAAAATTTAACGAAGACCAAACACAAGCATTATTTCATCTCGATTGGGATTGAGCCCCCGTTTATTCCACATTATTTTTTTTCATTTTCATTCTTCTACTCATTTTCAACCACACATTCTTCAATAAAATAATATTTTTCATCACATCAATAACTCTTATTTCTTTTTCAACCACACATTATCTATCAATCTACTATTCCATAATATATTC
>CAIGRS010111188.1:0-15187 GCA_903798395.1 Fraxinus floribunda
TCTCAAATCGGTTTAAACGGTTTGGCTTGAAAATTTGTTAAAAACCGGTAAAATAGGACCGCTTACACCTCTAGCTTTATCTAAAGATTTATCAATTTCCAAATTCGGTTGGAGGATTTGTATCAAATCATTACACTAGTCAATCACATTTACTAGTGGATTTCAGACTCATGAGTGTTCAATATTGAACTATTATGAGGCATTTATGAATATTTTTCAAATATTCTAATTGCTCTTGCATATCTAAACAAAAACCATATTTGACATCCATATCATTTAATCCACTTTAAACTTAGTGTATATCATCCTTAGTATAAAAAATTTCTACATTTTCACTTCATAGACATTCTTCTATGATTTATAAGGTATACATAATTTAACTTGTAGAATTAGTTACCTCCTAGAGTTCCTTAATTAGGAATAAAGTTGCATTCACAAGTTTTGAACTTTACATATAAGTTCGTAAACATTAATGTTAACCCCTACATTGTTGGGTTATACTTGAACTTAGAATTCATCAACTCTTTCATAGTTCAATAATGTCCATATCGAATACTTAGTGAAAGTCTAAATACTTTCAAAATTGTGGTCGTCAATTCACAATTTATTGAAATTACATACAATGTACTTCAATTCAACTACAATTTGATCGAGATCATCACATAGACCAATAATATTTTTCCAAACATAAACCAACTTAATTGGTTCCAAGCATATATTATAGTACAACAATAAAGGGGGTTAAGCATATTGATTCACAAGATTGCAACATATATAATTTATCAAATATTCAAATTTGTAACATTTCACAAGACAGTATCATAGGGTACCAATTCACCCTATAAAATGACACACCTCTTGAAATTAATCTCCATAAAGAGACACTCATTGAAAAATAATCATATCAAAAAGTCATGTTCTTTCATATGAAAAGACACATCTTTTCATCTAAAATATTTCATAATATTTTGTATTATTTTCCTATGATTCCAAGTAATTAAGCGACTTACTTTTCATTACTAAATAATGATTCTCACTTAACACAAAATCACATTTTTCAATACTCTTATGCAAATATAATTTTACATAAATCTTCTCACTTAATTTCATCAAATTAATTGAGGTTATGAAATCAACCAGCTAATTTACCATGTCATTTTTCATATTCCAATAAAAAGAACAGTCTTGAAAGTTCATATACTTTCAACAAATAGTTGGCATTCTTCCAACATTTATACATGTATAATTCCAATTCTGTAATTAAAACAGAAATTCATCACATTTCAAGTGAAGAAAGGAATAGCAACAAATATATTTATTCCAAACCTTTATACATCCATTGTACAAATTTATTCCATCTTAGTCAACGAGTGTTGTAACTAGGAATATCAAAGTCTTATGGAAGTCTATGCATTTCCACATAATAATGAATATTGCAATCTTATTATCAAAACATACACCATGCATTTCCAAATCCAATAGCAATCTCCATCACAAATGAAATATGTTCACCCACTATTATGCGATGAAAAACATTCTAGCATTTACATACTAAATATATGTTGCTTAAATTTTAAACATAAAATGGATTATGACGTAATTGTCGTTGTATACTTCAAAAGGTGCAAATGAACCAATCACATATTTAAAGTCACAAAACTTTAAACCATAACAACAAATCAGAAATTGATTTATTAATTATGCACATTTCCATCACGTAAACACCTATTCACATGCAAGCAATTTAAAGGATACAACTTATAGTAAAAGATCAATCATTTCCATTAACTTCTATATGTATATAGTATATCATGAGGACATACATATTCATGCCTTTCATAGAAGTAAGCAGATAACCGCATGACATTTCATACACCAAAATAAATAAATTTATGCTACACAATTCCAAAAGGATCACACAATTTCAGCAATAAATAAATTATCTGTAATGGGGAAAGATACATCTTTCATCACACTTATTCAACCAAAATAGATTATATAAATACAGAAATTTCGGCTTCAATTATTTATGCACGAATTCAAGGTTACAATTGCATGATTTCAACTATTCAAAAGATTGATTCACAGTAACTTCGGAATATAAAGCACGTGAAAAATCCATTTTAAGATTGTTGGTGATATTACATCAATAATGTGCATATTATATTCACAAAAACATACCGTTTATATGCATGAAATCGAAACATAATCTGACTTACCAAAATGGTTGAGAAGACAACTTAATGATTAATCGAATCCGAATACATGAATATGGACTCGTCACTTTCCATTTTTGAATGAAAGCATGTCATTGAACCTTGCAATATAAACATATAAATAATGTTAGCAATATTCTGAAATCAAACATAAATGAAATAAAAAATGAGAAAGAAAAGAAAAGAAGAGATGCAAATGATGCGATTGACCGAGGCAAGTGTTGAACACTTTGTCCTTAAGATAGATTTGCTCCACATCGGTGCTAACGATTTTCTGGCAACCATCTCCTAAGATACAACAATCACGTCAAGCCATAGGAGTACTCCAAATGATTTAGACCAACGAACTCGAACGGAATTCTCTCTTTACCGAACTTATGATTTTATGCAAAGAAATCACTTTTGAAGTGTTTTATGCAACATAACATGTAAAGAATGATATGGAATGATAAATACACGTCCAATGAATCCTATATATAGAGAACGAGGGGTTGTGAATAAAGTGTCACGCCACAAACTTAGCAACTCTTGCCAAAGGTCGCACCATTCACTGTCGCTAGTTTGTCGCCAACAAGTCGTTCGAGTGAAAATAACAGAGACTCTGTTGCTAGCTTATCGCTAACCTATTGCTTGACTGTCGCTTGAGTGACATTCCAGCGTTAAGCTAGCAACAGTCCTAGTCAATTTTTCAGGCAGCTTCCTCTATTTTCTTCCAAACTTTGGACCGCAATTTCATTCATCCGGAATTGATTTTGAGATTCCAAATATACCACGACAATCTACTCGACGAATAGAACAAGTTGGTCTATTTACTTTTATAATTTGATTATCGAATCAAGTCCAAATATTTGGTCGAAATTGACACAAAAGTCACTTTTCCAAATTTTTTGTTTTGACACTTTACCAAATTTTCAATCTTTTAAACCAATTTCCAACAAGTCAAATAGTATCCAAAGAGAACATGATATAATTCTTGACTCATATGTAATCATATTTGTTTATCTAAGATCAATAGTTATATTTTATAGAGAATGGTTAGGTTGGTCTCCGTCTTACCTTGATAGTGGCAAATAGTTATGTCTTACAATTGTATATCTAGGTCAAACTTTTATTTCTAATTGGCTAAATTAAGTGGGTTGGGTTCAGATTTTCTCGCCACTTGTGTGTGAGAGAACTGCATTAACATACTTCGGTTAGTATACATTCTCTTGAGGTTGGCCATTATTGTGGCGTGAGCTCGATCTCTTGAGGTTAGCCATCTCCTATAAGATGAGGGACGAGCCCAATCTTTTGAGCTAGGTTGCTTCTTGATTTGGTTCACTCGCTGAGTTTAACCTTTTATCACGATAGTTTGATCAATCTTAAAATGTTACATCATTCTAGCAAACAATTATAATGCAAAGTAAAAAGAATTCAAGAGATGTAGGGTTGATTTTATAATGTTAACGGTAAGAGATATAGAGTTGAGTTTATAATGGTCGTGCCTCAAATATAGAGTGTCCTCGTCCACATATACGAGATCAAACAAGATTGAAGTAATAAAGATAGATAGATAGATAGATAGATAGAATGAACATGTATTCGTAGGACGATTAATGCACATTGAATTGTTCTCAATAATCAGCATGTGAAAATTTTATACACTATTTGTATAGTGTGTATCATGCTTATAGGATGAGACGATTTACTCAAACTTGATGTCAATTACATGAAAGCTTACTATCAAGCTACAGCAATTGAAAATGACTATTCATGAAGAAGTAGACAACTCCAATTACTCGTACTACATAGAATATTAAGAAAAACTTATTTTTTGATTATTTATCTACAACATCCTACACGTTTAACAAAATATTCAAACTTCAACCTAATAGCCATACATACTTCTTAGTCAAAAGACAAGAATCCAAACACAGCTACTTGAAAAGTACATGATTGGTTCTTATTACTCTTCAACTATAGATATGTTGATTTGTGAGTACTGATCACTTAATTCGCATCACACTTGGTTATCGGACTAGTGGATTTGGAGATGATTGTGGATCTTAGATTAAATCTAATGGTTGGATCTAATCTCGTGGTCACTTTTTCCTCTAGTATTGTCTCTCCCACCTCTCTTACTTGTACATTGGTTTGGTTTAGATTTTGAATTCAAATTGTCTTGATTATCTACTATAGGAAGGATCTCAAGAGCCTGTTTGGTAGAGATTAAAATCGGATTAAATTTGAAAAACTAGCCGTTAGTGTTGACTTTTATTAGACGGGTGGGACCCAATAACGGTCATATTTTCAATTTTAATTGTTACCAAACAAGTATCATTTGACTTGGAAAACAAGCGAAATATATGAAGGAACCAAGTGGGAGGGTTTTGTTTCTAAGGTGAAAATTATTTGTTATGTGCAACGGGTTTTTCATGATAAATTCATTGTCATTCATTTTGAATGACAATGTTTTGATTCAGCGTGGTGCAAATATGAGTTCAACATCAAAGACTTCATTGGTGATGGTGTTAAAGAATCTTTGGGTGGATTTTTTTTGGACTTTTTGAGAGATATTATTCCGTATTATGGTTTGTAATAACTTATTGTAATTTACTACTATCTCTACATGATTATTGAAAAATTGCCTACTTAGCCAACTAGTTACTAGACTAAAACGTGTTTGACAACCTTCATGTGATTCATGAAAGATGCTTTCCAAACAAAATCAACTGGTCGTGTAGAACGTTTTACATGCGTCATTTGACAAAAAAAAGTTGCTCATAATTAAATACTTTGTACCTACTTTTCAAAACAAAAACAATCATAATTCTCGTATTACAATACATCGAGAGGAAAAAAGCGGTCAAACTCTGGTATATATAAAAGAAATAACTAAAATAGAAAGATTCATTGATAAATATTTATATTTTTATTAAGATAATATTTTTAGTTGCACTTAAAACCCATTTTTACTTGCTTTTTTTGGAGTGCATGTTTATTTAAAAAAAAAAAAATTAAAATATTACTTTTACTCACAATAATAATGACGTGGATTAGGTTTGATATATATTTTATTTACTTTATTTATTTATTTTATTTTTTTGCAGCACCTATATATATGTAGTATTTAAAAACATTATTTAATTCTTTTTATTATGGTTAGTCTCTCCATAAATCTAATAGTATGTCAATGCTGGGAAGCTGCTAATAAGAGGACAGAAGACTTGGTTCATGTAGGACCGACTCAGTTCAAAATACTTACTTTTAATTAATTTATCTATATAAAAAAACTAAGTTATATATAAAATTTTGGTTAATAAAAGTTGAAAATGGAGTAGTTACTTATTTGAAAATATTATCTTTTTACTTAATTTGAAAATATTATGTATTTACTTATTAATAAGAGAAAAGGTAACTCATCATTGTATAGACAACTACATGTGCCAAGAAACACGAGGATGACAAGACGTAGATATGTTGAGACATAATTTTTTTCTTGGATTATTCTTCTTGTATATAGGGGGCGCTATAATGGACACATGGTGTCCCTCTACCCTCTCCAATAGGGGGGTACCATATGTCCATTATGGATACCATTATGGTGCTCCCTAGTACTTGTAGTACTTCCCTTTTTTACATTTTTTTTTCTTTTTTGAAAAAATAGGTTTAAATTTTACATTTATTTGTTATATCTTTATTTTTAGGGAGAATAGCAATCATGATACCAAACTTTTTATTTTATTGCAAATTGGATTCAAACTTTTCATTTGTATCACTCGTGGTACCAAAATTTCAAAATTCGCACGTGAATTCCAAATGGATAAAAACCATTAATTCATCAATTAGTTGATTAAAAGTTAGAGTCAGACCAAATTTTGACTAATTTTTAAAGGGTAATAAAGGGTAAAAGAGTATATTTATATTTTTCATATAAAAAGAATTAAAATACTCAACAAAAAAAGGAAAAAAAAAAAGAAGGAAATTATCATCTTCCCAACCCCATCCCTACCCCCCAAATCCAAAGTCACCACCACTAAAATCATCGGCAAACTGTTGGTACTACAGCTACTTTCCTCATACCAAAAGTTTAATTTTTGCAGTCGCCTGCATCTCTCTTGCCACAGTCGTCACCACTACCCGCCACAACTCCCAACCCCAAAATTCATAAATTGAAAATCTTGATCTGGGCTCCGCTTGTATATTTCTGTCCTTTTGTATCCTAGGATATTTTTCCAAGATTCTAAACTTGTACATCCATTTTATTTTTTTTGCAAGATGCGTCAATTTATGTTGTTAGCCAATTTTTGTGAGAGAAAGCGACAATTTTGCTCGCCAGCTCAGGCATCCTATGCTTGGCCCAAAAAAAGTACGAGTCGGGCCAAGCCCCATTTTGGGGCATTAGCCCAGGTAAGCTATACAGGCTCGCTCGCGTCACTGGCTATTTTCTGCTCGTGACGACCAGGATCTTAAAAAAAAAAATTCCAGACATCAGCTTTTCTTTTAAAATGAATAAATAAATAAATAATAAACTAGGCAGCATATAGATGTTTGCTATCAAGGCAGCGTGTGACTGCCTGACACGGGTAGCTAGGTACTGCCAGCTTATTAAAAAAATAACCAGGCAAGCCTGCTTAGAAAAAAAATCGCAACTCGGCTCGGTTCGACAAGACTCGACCCGAAAGCTCGAGGCGAGCTTAATGTTTTTGGCCGAGCAAAAGTTTGGCTCGTGCCAAAAAGGTCTTAGTCATTTTTACTCGAGTCGAGCCCGAACCTCAATTTTCAGCTCACAGTGGTGATTTTGGATTTAGGGTGGGAAGATTATAAATTCGTTTTCTTTTATTCTTATTTTTTTATTTAATTATCTTAATTCTCTTATATGAAAAATATAAATCCCTTCTACCCCTTTAAAAGTTAGTCAAAATTTGGTCTGATTTTTTACTTTTGATCGACTAATAGATGAACTAACAGTTTTCATTCATTTGGATTTCATGTGCGAATTTTTGAAATGTTGGTAGCATGGATGGTAAAAAAAAAAATGATTTTGCATAAGTCTACGACAAAATGAAATATTTAGTACCATGACTACAATTCTCCCTTATTTTTACACTCTTTAATATACAACACAGCTTATGATATGTTGAATGCTTGCTTGTGAATCATCCTTAAATTATCCCTCCCACGTCGAAAAAAGAAAAAGAAAAAAGAAAACTCGTCAAATATCGTACACAATAAGATATGACACAATACATGTCGAATACATGCACATCACCCCAATAAAAGTGACTGCCTTTTCCCCAAAAGGGTGATGGACAAATAAAAAATTATTTTAAGATTGACCAAAACTACCTCATTCAAGAACCTCGTGGCATCAATTTAAAATTTAAAAATAAAGGTTGGAATTGATAAACCTTTTTTCCTTTCCTTTACATTTTTTGAATATCAAGAAAATGTCCCTTTCGAAGTGCGTAAGCTAAATCAAGAGTTAAGATTGGAAACATTTGTTTGAATATAAATTTAATGTCCCTTTCCTTTACATTGTTTGAATATCAAGAAAATATTAATGTACCTTTCGAAAATGCAAACAATTAAAATTAACCTTCTCTTAGCTTTGTTTGCAGGTTTAATATCAGCAATGGTAGTTGGAGTTTGTTAAAAAAAAAAAATCAAAATAGTCATTGGAGTAATTTTTAACCATAGTAATCACTTAAATTTTTAACCCTTATACCAAAGGTCACTCGATTGGAAATATTAATCTAAAATTTTACATGTCGATGTTAAATTTCAGTGTGGATACAAACATTATTAACTATTGTACCACATCAAACTAGCATGTCTTAATTTTTATATTTACATTCTTCAATTAATTTTTATAATTACAATGATTGCCATATAGTATGACTGATTTGGTTCAATTCTCGATTTTTCTGATCAAATCATTTAGTCCCCAATCGTTTGAAGGACTTTTGCCTCTGTATGGTGTAAACTAACTTCCTAAGAAAGTTACATTATCTCTAAAAACACTTTGAGCGGACAAATTATCTCTATAAAATTATTCAAACATGTTTAAGAACAATTTTCTAGTTTCAAAAGTAACTTTTAATTTTTCTAAATCATTATCAAACGGGCTCGTAAAACAAGTATTCCAGTCCCTGTTTGGTAAATTGATGAAATGAGTATTTGAAGAGTTGTGAATCTCATAAAATGTATGATTAAAAAATTAATTATTGATTTTGACTTAAATTAAAATATGGACATTGATTCAAATTTGCTCGCAATTCACTCAAACATGAATTCCACGAAAAAATCCAGAAATAGCAAAACGTGAGATAAGGAAATCAACAAGTTGCAATAATGTTCCATATTTTAATGTGAAGCGTGGTGCACGCAGCATGTTCAATGATGTGTGGGGTATTGTTGTGAGGCACATTTGAACGATACATAGTACATGTGTTTTCTTATTATATATGCATGAAAAACCCACGAGGACATATAATATAATCAAATATCCTAGAGTTAGGGTCAACCCGAGAACGTTGATGTCGTAGGTAACTAATTTTTATGAGACTTTTAAACATAATCTTGTTCTCAGGTTTCAAATCACAAACCTTAACTGCTTAAAGTTAAGATTCAAGACTGTTCCAACTGTATATCATTAATAAAAAATATGGATCGATTTTAGCCCCTGTTTGAAACTCATTTATAGTAGAAATAATTTTTAGAATAGTGATTGATGTAAGAAATGTGTGGTGGAAAAGTGATAAAAAGTTTTTGATTTGTGTGTAATATTATTTTATTGAATAATGTGTGGTTGAAATGAAGAATAAGAATGAGAATGAGAAAGAGAATGAGAAATTAAAGGGTGTCAAACGGGGGCTTAATCTTACATGCACATCACAATACTTAACAATCTCCACCTTACTACCAAGAATTGGACCTCTTGTTCAACCTAGAACATCACCAGCAATTTCAATTTCAATTTCTTTTTCTCTTTGTACCATACAATTAATTCACATAATCAACATATAATAACTTCAAGCAGTCGTTTAATTTACTTAAAGGTATTACTTTAGTTCACGTATCAGAATGATTAAATTGTGTTGCAATTTTCCCAATTTTAAGTATCCCTTTAGATATAATATCTCTTATAAAGTGATATATAACATCAATATACTTTGTTCTATCATGAAATATGAGATTTTTACTTAAATGAATTGCACTTTTGTTATCAGAAAACAGTACAACATTTTCATCAACAAAGCTAAGTTATTTCAGTAATCCACTTAACCAAATTCCTTCTTTTATAGTTTTAGTGTAAGCAATGTATTCTGCCATATTGAAGACAGAGCAGCTACTTTTTGAAGTTGAGATTTTCAACTTATAATAGTTCCACATAAAGTATAAGAATGGGATAAAGTTGGTCTAGTATTATCTGTCTCCAGCAAAGTCAGAATCAATGTATCCCTTTATGGTTATCCCCTCTTTTACTCTTTCTAAACACTAAGCCCAGATTAGAAGTACACTTAAGATATTTCAACAACCATTTTAAAGCATTCTAGTGTTTTTCTTGGTGTTACTCATAAATATGCTAAGTACACTAATACTATGTGCAAGATCAAGTTTAGTACATATCATCAAGTATATCACAGATCCAATAACATTTCTTTAAGGAATTTTAGACATTCAATCACATTCTTCCTTAGTTTTAAGACAGCAATCAGAGGATAGCTTAAAATGATTAACAAGAGGTAAAGCCATATGTTTACACTCAGACATGCCAAAATTTTCTCAAAACTTTATCCACATAACCATGTTGATTTAAGAACAATAAATTATTACCTTTGTATCTTAAAATCTGCATTTCAAGAATCTTCTGGTTGAGTCAAGATCTTTCATTTCAAATTTAGATTTAAGTTTTTGTTTGATTTCATCAATCTCAGATTTATTATAGCCAGCTAAAATCATATCATCCACATAAAGTATCAAGAACAAATTATTTTTACCTCAAGCTACTTCACAGCAAAGGCAAGTATTAAAATTACTTATTTGAAAACCAAGATTCAAGATAAAAGAATTAAATCTTTTATACCATTATCTTGAAACTTGTTTCAAACCATACAATGATTTTTCAGCAAACACACAATTTTATAACAATCACATTAAACCAAACCTAAAGGTTGTTTCATGTAAATCAGCTAATTTAATTCACCATATAAGAATGTAGTTTTTACATCTAACTAATTAAGTTCCCACCTAAATTGAGCAACAAGTGCAAGAATGCATCTAATAGTAGTTTATTTAATTACATGAAAAAATTCTCATTTTAATCAACATATTCCTTCTGTGTAAAACCTTTGGCAACAAATATAACTTTGTATCTAACATTATCCTTGCTCCCTTCCCCTTCCTTTGTTTTATAGATCCATTTGCAAGCAGTCGGTTTATAATCCTTGGGTCTTTTAACTAATTTCAAATTTTTATCTTATGAAGAGGAGTCATTTCGTCTTCCATAGCAACTAACCATTTCTTAGAATCTTTACCCTTAATAGCATCACCATAGGAGTTAAGCTTATTTTCAGCATTTTCGTGATAAGTGAATAGTATAACAAAAGTCTTCACTATCAAACTTGGCACGAGGTTTGATACGCCTTCTCTGCATGTCTCTTGTGAGTTGATACTTATTGAGGGGCGGAGTTGAAGGTTCAGAATGGTTATCTAGTTCAATTTTTTGACTAGCTTCAATTGTCCCTGAGGGTACATCATTAGTGTGATCAAAGTCCTCATCTCCAAGCATATATTACTGCTTTCTAGGCGAGGAGTCTCCACTTCAATTTGAACATCCTTTTAAGTTGAGTTTTGTTAAGTTCAAATTATAAAATTGGCAATTTCCAAATTGGCAATTATTCTTTAGTTAAAATCATGTCCTATTTGAATTGTATTAAAAGTTTATCAAGTTGTAATCAAAATCAAAATAGAAGTTATTGAGTCCTAATTATAGTAAACAGAGTAAGGATTGGTAGTATGGTCTTGAAGGAGTTCAAGTTATGCAGATGTCCAAGAAGATCACATACGATCATTGGAATGCAATTAGAAGCCAAAGAAGTGTAAAAGTGTTGCACAAATCATGCTCCAAATTCTAGGCCATAAGTTGCAATGCATTTTTCACATAAAAAATATTGGAATTTGGACAAGGTTATTTCCAGAAGAATTGTATTCCTTTGGGTTTTTTTTCCAACGCACTTTGAATCGCATTAATTGGACTTCGCGAGAGAAAGTCATGATGAAAATAATAATGATTGCTCAACTGGTGCTCCCCTGGCGCTCGAGTGGCGTGGTTATCCGATGAACATTAATATTCAATTTTCAAGCTGATTTTGAGTTTCATCCCAAGCACTTTCAATATTGTGTTGAATCCGATTTATTCTATAAAGATCAATTTTTTGATAATCTAAAACATTCATTAATTCCAAGATTCAACCATCACATGTTACTTAATCCATAAATTCTTCTAAACTATATTTTGTCGATTTGTTCCACAATAAACAACATGTCAAAACACACAAGATCTCTTGATCAAATATAAAATCACCTAATCCTCCGGAGATAAACGATACTAGAAATTGGGAGCTAGTGCAAAAATATGCAATCCAAGAGGGCTAAGGTAATATACCAAGGGTCGAGAGCTGGTACGCAGTCCAGGAGGACCAAGCTGATATTCCAAGAGTCGGTATCTGGTTTGGAAAGCATGCAGTCTAGTAAGATTAAGGGCGACTATAGGAAAATAAGTTAGTTGGGACTAAATGTTAGTCGGGTATGGACCATATTGTAAGTTGTTTCGTTTATAGTAGATTATTGACTAACGAAGTACTCGATGTTTTTTAATCCTTTGTAGGGGGTTTTCTCTGTGATTAATTTGATATTATTTACTGCTTCCTATTTACAAGCCGTGGTATCCAAATTTAGGATAAATTTGAGTTGGTTGACCTAATCATCTAGAAACAATTAAAAAGTGACTTATTGTTTTTAATTGTGTAATTTAAAAAGTGACTTGTTACTTTTAATTGTATAATTCCTCACATTGTGATCTAAAATATAAATAAATCGGTAAATTTAGAACTATCAAGTTTTGAGTCTTTCCTTCTAAGCATGGCATGTGAGATTCATTACCAAAAAAAAAAAAAAAAAAACAAAATTCCTTCTTATTATGACTCTATACAATTTTTTCTTCTTTAACTCATAGTCTGTATCCTTTTACATTCTCTCCATAATATAAGAAATTACATTTAAGTGATCTAGGTTTTGATTTTTGTATATTTTGAAGAACATATACAATACAACCAAATATTTTCAAATGAGAACAATCAACATGCCTTTGTGTCCACACAGATTCATGCACATTGAAATTTAAAACACTATTAGGACTTCTATTAAAAAAATAAGCAAATGTTTTAACAGCTTCACCCCAAAACAGTTTAGACAAGATCGAACTCAATAATATGCATCTTACTTTATTTAATAAAGTCTTATTCATTATTTCAGCAATTTCATTTTGTTAAAGTGTATATGTCACAGTTCTATATCTTAAAATACCACATTTTTACAAAAACATTGACTTCATAATTGCAAAATTCTAAACCATTATCGATCTTTAGGATCTTTATTTTTTGATCAGTTTGGTTTTCAATTTGGATTTTTCAATACTTAAAAGGTGTTAAAAGTCTCATATCTCGTTTTTAAAAAAAGCACCCAAATCTTTCTTGAAAAATCATCAATGATAAAAAAAAAAAATACCTATAACCAAATCAATTACTCACTAAAGCATGACCCCACAAATCAGTATACATGTATTCTAGTACTTGTTTAGATTTAAGAATTCCAGACACGAAAGGTAACTTAGCCCCTGTTTGGGCCACATTTTTTTTTCATTCTTATTCTTCTACTCATTTTCAACCACACATTTTTTAATAAAATAATATTTTCTATAACATTAATAACTTTTCCTTCTTTTTCAACCACATATTCCCTATCACATCCACAAAAAAAATGCATTCTTTTTCACCCACATATTCCCCATCACATCAACCAAAAAAATGCATTCTTTTAAAAATAATGTGCACCAAACGTTCTATAACAAATTGTTGACAAGAATCAAATTCACCAATATTAATTTTTCCAAAAACTCTTCGATTTGTAAATATTTTATAAAGTGGAGGTTTTGCTTCAAGAAAATAAAGACCATGTCTCTTTGGGGTACTTGTGATTAAATCACAACCCCTAAAGATTTTAGTGTTCTTTACCCAATTTTATGCCAAATTCCATGTTATTCAAGATACCTAATTTCACCAGATTCCTCTCTAAATCATGTATATATAGGGATGGCAAAATGACTCGTCGACACGGGTGGCTCAAGTTCGGCCCAAAAAAAGCTCGAGCCGGGCCGGGCCGACTTGTGGCTCGGTGAAGCCGAGACCCATTTTGGGACATCGGGTCAAGTCGGGTCAGCCCGTGTGCCTAAAAAAACGTGTCTGCCACTTTTTTTTTTAATTTTTTCTTTCAATTTTAGCTGTAATCTTTTTATATGTTAATATTTAGCTATTATTTATAATATGTATAAATTGTATAAATTTTAAATTCTTTAAAAAAAATTTAGATTTGCCATGAATTAAAAAAAAAAAAATCGAGCCGGCTCAAGATGGCCCGACTCGCTAAGGCCTAAGTCAGAAGCTTGGGTCGAGCCTAAATTTTTTTGCCAAGTTTTTGCTAGGCTCGAGCCAAAAAAAGCTCAAAATATTTTTACTCAAGTTGAACACGAGCAAAAAGTTTCGGCTCGCGGCTAAGGCTCGTTGATACCCTTATGTACATATCTAGTTTCCCTTAAAAGTAGAATATTTCCATTTTCAAGTAACAATTTAATTGTTCATATTTCACTTACCTTGTAGGTTATGTTTTTATCCATTATCATGCGTCCCCTACTTGTTTATTCAAACTCCAAAAATTAATTTTTATTAGGACACGTGGAAAAAAACAGCCAAAATCAAGAATCTATTATTAATTTAGTTTCTTATCCATGTTAGCAAGGACTAAGCCATTTTCAGGGTTCACCTTATTGTAAGCTAAAACAACATTTCCCTCATTAGTTTTCTTTTCTTTTAATTCATTTGGCCTCTTGCAGAAATTCTTAATGAAATGTCCAAATTTCCCACCAGAGTAACATTTCTTACCTTTTACCTTATTTTGTATTTACTTTAAGTATCCCATTTCTTTTTACTCTCATTGGTATTTTTGGAGTGATAATTAAATTTACCATTTCCCTTGCCTTTCTACTAACGAATTCTCTCCATTGTGATTATCTTTAGACTTCCTATTCCTTATGACACTTATTATAATATCAGTAGTGAGCTCATTCCTTCCATATTCTAAAGCATTCTTTAAGTCTCTATGCCGTCACTAATAGAGTTTAAAGGACTACAACCAACCGATCTTTCAAAAGTTTTTCATCAAAGTTGGCTAAGTCTTAGGTCAATTTGGTAAATCTGTTCAAGTGTTTTTTTAAGTCAACAGAGGAATCCATTTTAAAAGAAAGATCTGTTATAGAAAATAGTACGTACTTGGAACAGTCTTAGTTACATATTTGGCCTGAAGTTTAGTCCACAATTCAGCAATAGATTTGGTTTCACCAATAATTCTTATTACCTTTTCAAACAAGTATAAGAAAATAGTGCTCCATGCAATTTCTTCCAATTCAAATTTTTTTAGGGAATCATTTCATTAGGCCAAGTATTATCTAAGGCTTTAGCACATTTCAATTTCATTAACAGCCTTCATTTTTTAACCCCACATTAAAATCCCCCCAAACAAACTCAATTCAAACTTAGCAGAGGTAATCAAGCATAAGTATATGAGAACCAAACCAAAAAAACAAGATCAATAGATGATCACGGTGGTTTTCAAAGTAACACACATTGTGAATAGGTACTAAAGATTTCACTTAA
>CAIGRS010111190.1:0-10082 GCA_903798395.1 Fraxinus floribunda
GAGCAGCGAACCATTCCTTGGAACATGATAAGAGGAGCTAATCCAGCTGAGAAGTTGGGAACCAATTTGCAGAATACCACTCTGGGGTTCAAAAAACTAACTCAAGCTGAAATCCAATCCAAAAAGGAGAAGGGATTATGTTTTCGTTGCGATGGGAAATATACTATTGGACACCAATGCAGGAGCAAGGAGTTACAGGTGCTATTGGTGGATGATGATGATGAGGAAGGAAATAGCAATGAAGGAGAAAGGATGGAAGAGAAGACTGAGGTTCAGGAATTAGAAGGGGTGGAGTTATCAATGAATTCGGTGGTGGGGTTGACTTCACCAAAAACTATGAAGTTGAGGGGAATGGTGAAGGGACAAGAAGTAGTGGTGCTGATCGATTCGGGCGCCACCCATAACTTCATGTCATGGGAATTGATTCGAAAGCTGGAGTTACCCATATCGGAGACACAGGGATATAAAGTACAGGTGGGAACAGGCATCTCAGTGAAGGGAATGGGTAAATGCAGGGGAGTGGGATTACACTTGCAGTCCTTGGTGATTGTAGAGGATTACTTGCCTATAGACCTGGGCAGCTCAGATATAATTTTGGGGATGCAGTGGCTCAGCACCTTGGGTACAGTTCAAGTCAATTGGAAGTTGTTAGAAATGAAGATAACCGTGGGAGAAAACACAGTCACTTTGAAAGGGGAAGAAGGACTAAGTAAATCCTTGATTTCATTGAAATCAATGATCAAAACCATACAGCAGGAAGGGGAAGGCATGATAGTAGAGCTTTGTTCAGTGCAAGTGGACAGTCAACAGGGTAAACCGAACATTCCCCAGCCTGTTCAGGAAGTTATTGCAGAGTTTGAAGCAGTTTTTGAGTCGCCAGTTGGGCTACCTCCATTGAGAGGTCATGAACATGCTATTACTTTGAAGGCAGGTAGTGAGCCTATTAGCGTAAGACCATATAGATATCCCCATGCCCAGAAAGAAGAAATTGACAAGCTGGTCACTGAAATGCTGGAGGCTGGCATAATTCAAACAAGCATAAGTCCTTTTTCGAGTCTTGTGCTACTGGTGAAGAAGAAGGATGGGGGATGGAGGTTCTGCGTAGACTACAGGGCCTTGAACCGAGCCACCATACCTGATCGTTTTCCAATTCCAGTCATTGATGAGTTGCACGGCGCCACAATTTTTTCCAAATTGGATCTAAAGTCAGGTTATCATCAGATACGTTTAAAAGCTGGGGATGAATACAAATCAGCTTTTAGGACTCATGAGGGTCACTACGAATTCTTAGTCATGCCATTCGGACTGACTAATGCGCCAGCGACATTCCAGTCTTTAATGAATAAGGTGTTCAAGAGCATGTTACGGAAAAGTGTGTTGGTTTTCTTTGATGACATATTGGTTTACAGTCGTAATTTGGAAGAGCATTGTGAACATCTAAAAAGGGTGTTGAAAGTGTTACATGAGCAGAAGTTATATGCGAATTGGAAAAAATGTGAATTTGGATGTACCACGTTGGAATACCTTGGACATTTAATCAGTGCGCAAGGAGTCCGAGCTGATCCTAAGAAAATCAATGCAATGCAATCATGGCCAGTACCCAAGAATCTTAAGGAATTAAGAGGATTTTTAGGGTTGACGGGGTATTATAGGAGGTTCGTGGAGGGGTACGGAAAATTGGCTGAACCTCTTACCCGACAGCTTAAGAAGGACAGCTTCCATTGGAATTCCGACGCGGAGTTAGCTTTTCAGAAATTGAAGGATACTATGACTAAGGTGCCGGTTTTAGCGTTGCCAAATTTTTCTCTACCCTTTGTAGTGGAGACTGATGCTTCAGGAGTGGGTTTGGGGGCAGTGTTATCTCAGCAACAGAAACCTATTGCCTTTTTCAGTCAAGCTTTATCAGAAAGAGCTCGGTGTAAATCCATTTATGAGAGAGAACTCATGGCCATAGTGTTAGCTATCCAGAAGTGGAGGCATTACCTTTTGGGAAGGCATTTTATAGTGCGCACAGATCAAAAGAGCCTGAAGTTTCTACTGGAACAAACGTTGGTTTGTGTTGAACATCAAAAATGGGTCACTAAGTTGCTCGGCTACGACTTTGATATTCAGTATAGGCCGGGATTGGAGAACAAAGCCGCGGATGCTCTTTCCAGACTACCTATTACACCAGAATTGTCGGCCATGACCCTGTCCAAGGTACTAGATTTGGGTGAGTTACAGAAACAGATCGGTGCGGATGAGAGGTTGGCAGGTATTAGGGAAGCCTTACTTACAGATTCCCTATCAATTGAGGGTTGGACACTGACAGATGGGTGCCTGCTATACAAACAACGGTTAGTCCTACCTCGGGGATCAGACTTAATCCCAAGATTACTCCATGAATTTCATAGCAGTGCAATAGGAGGCCATTCTGGGGTTCTGAAGACCTACAAACGTGTGGCCCGAGAATTATTTTGGTCTGGAATGAAAAAGGATATTCAGAAGTTTGTTGAGGCTTGCTCAGTTTGCCAACAGAACAAATATCTGGCTTTATCACCGGCCGGGCTGTTGCAGCCCCTGCCCATACCGGAGGCCATTTGGGAGGACATTACAATGGATTTTATTGAAGGGTTACCGAAGTCTCGAGGGTGGGATACCATACTCGTGGTAGTGGATCGTTTGAGTAAGTATGCACATTTTTTGACCTTGAAGCATCCATTTACAGCTAAGACAGTGGCTGAACTCTTCATTCAAGGAGTGGTCAAACTCCATGGGTTTCCTCGTTCCATAGTATCCGACAGAGACAAGATATTCCTCAGCAATTTCTGGACTGAGCTTTTCCGACTCCAAGGTACTAACATTCGCCGGAGCACAGCCTATCGCCCTCAAACGGATGGGCAAACAGAAGTGGTAAACCGTTGTTTGGAGACATACCTGCGATGTTTCGCTAATGAACATCCACGTTCTTGGTCTGAGTGGATTCCTTGGGCTGAATTTTGGTATAACTCATCCTTCCACACCTCTGCTCAGACCACTCCCTTTAAAGTTGTTTATGGACGGGATCCTCCCCCGATTATACGCTATGGAACTCAACACACACCCGTGGCAGACCTTGATCAGCAGCTACAGCAGAGAGATGAGATGATTGCTGTGTTGAAGTTACAACTGGAGAGGGCTCAGTCCCGAATGAAGAGGGTCGCAGACACAGGCAGGAGAGATATTCAGTTTCAGGAAGGAGAACTGGTTTATTTGAAGCTCCAACCTTACAGACAGAGATCCTTGGCTAAGCGGGTGAACGAGAAGTTGTCTCCCAGATTTTTTGGACCTTATCCCATTCTCCAGAAGATAGGGGCTGTGGCTTACAAACTTCAACTACCTGTGGAGTCCAACATACACCCTGTGTTCCATGTTTCACAATTAAGGAGGGCTGTGGGATCTACTACTTCCATCCAACCCCTTCCCACCCTTCTCAGCCCGGAGCTGGAATGGCTGGTGCAACCTGCAGAGGTGCTGGGCATCAGGCCTGCAGGTGGCCCAGAAAATACAGGACAGGAAGTTTTGATTCAATGGCAGGCATTGGCGGGGGGTATTGATAAACCTCCCATACGGTTCACTTATCAAAGGCGCCACAAGGAAAGGGTATAATGGGAATTAGAGAGAGAAGTAGTAATCTGAGGGGCTGAAATGTAATTAAGTGAGGTCATATTGTTAGTAAGGAATAAATAGTAGATAGAGGAATCTAGAAACCATTCAAAAAACGTGAGTAAACTGAATCAACTGGGAGAGGAGCAGCTCTCGAAACCTGCATTGCTTTCATTCTTATTTTTCAGTCTATAATTCCAGCAATTTCCATTCAATTAAACAATCATTCTTCTCAGCTGTGCCTTATAATTTCTGCTTCGATTTCAGTTCATTTCCATCTGTAGAAAATTGATTTCAAGGAAGTTCCAGCTGGAATCTATCAGAATTCTCTATGTTCTAAAATGTAGAATGAAGTAAGAGAGAGTAAATAATAGTTGAGATTTTTTTAATGTATGATAAAATGATAATGTAATACAATTTTGGTAAAGGTACGTAACAAAGACCAACCAGTCAGCACAGTGGTTGAGGTCCCAGGGAAGAATGTTAAGTATTATATAGAAGGCTCAAACCTTAACAACAACATTCTAGCTTATCTGATTTTTTCAAAGCAGGTCCCCAGTTCTTATTAGAACATGAAAAGATTGTCGGCTTCCATTGATACTAAATCCATTAGATTCAACCGGATCAAGTTGCTAGCCGTTTCACCAGTCACGGGCTGACTGGTCCAACTCTTATAACAGTGTTTACAGCAAACATTACAAGACAAAATATTGGACATATTTCTTAAGCATATTTATTAGACTTCACACTTCATAATACCTTGCATCGAAACCATGCACCAAGATAACCCTTCTCAAAAGTCCTTGCCTCAGCTAACTGTCCAACTTTGAAAGGCAGAGTGCTTCCCTTGACCATGACGGCTTAACTATTTCACTGTATCATACATCCACTGAACAAAAATCAAAGATCTTATAAACAGATCACGGGTAATAATTTAGAAATCAACAAAATATGGCAAACTACGACATAAACATATTAAAGTGAAAATTAGACAGGAAAGAGCATCTGCAAAATAATTCTACTGAAATTTCAAAATCACAAAGCTAATTGCCTTTAAACAAAGAAACTTTTGGAGTCACTAAAATTAGGAAAATAACGGATTTTTATAAGGAATCAGCAAAGTAAGAAAAATGTCTTACAGTAAATTGGAGTTATAAAGAACAGAAAATCTAACTAGATATGAGGATATACTGCTATAAGTATGAAAAGAAAATATTATTACTAAAGGAATTACACATATGTTGCCAAATGAGAAAAATAAAAAAAAATAAAAAAAGTTAAGTGAAGTAGGAGAACAATATACTTAATCTAGTAAGTCTCGTCAATAAGACAAATTTGCGAGGGCAATTAAGCTTGTGTTTGGCCCCCATTTTTTAGGAAGAATTAGTTTTTAAATAGTGATTGATAGAGAATGTGTGGTGGAAAAGTGATAAAAAGTTTTAGATTTGTGTCATATTATTTTATTTGGAGAATGTATGGTTGAAAATAAATACCGTAGAAAAATGAATGGGCAAAAAGGAGAAAGAATGGGGCTCAAACATGGGATAATTGAATTCTCATTATTTGTCCAACATAACTGGTATCATATTAAAAGTTGCCAAGAACTCATATTTCGATTGGAATTCTTAAATTATTTGAAATCCTAAAGAACTATACTACTACGGAAAAAAAAAAATAAGGACCCGTGAAAAAATGTTTTTTGTTATATATGAGGACAACTCATTTTAGAAAATATTGAACATCATAAATTAAACAAGAATACTCGTGTTTATGGCAATCTATGGGTACAATGACGAGAAGAAGATAAGTATTACTCTTTAAACTCAGAATGACTACATGAAACAAAATTTCTTCAAGAACCTATTAAAGTAGAAAGCAAAACTATTTATATTGTTAAAAATTAAGGCAATCTATATAAGTTATATTTTGTGATGGTTAAAAAGAAAAATCAAAATTTTAGATACTTAAGTATATTGATA
Source organism: Fraxinus floribunda (assembly GCA_903798395.1). NCBI lineage: Eukaryota > Viridiplantae > Streptophyta > Magnoliopsida > Lamiales > Oleaceae > Fraxinus > Fraxinus floribunda. The sequence goes on from CAIGRS010111190.1 coordinate 5,604, forward strand.
TAAATTATGCCCTAGGTGTTATTTGTGTTTGACTTGTTTATTGAACTGTTCATGAAGCTCTTATTCCAAGAAACTTGAAGTGAACTCTTTGAATCTTTTTCACCAATCACTACAATCTAAATCTACCTCTGCTTGTTAGTACATACTCCTCGTTACTTATTTCATTCATTCAGCATGGTCACATATCCATCTTACGGTCCTAATGTTTGCACCCTAATGTCATGTACATCTTGTCCTTCCACAACTCGATGATTGGATTTTGGCATAACTTAAGGGTTTATGCTATCTTTCTTCATGAAATGAACAAATGAAAGTTCTTTAGGGTTTCATAATGGGTTAGACCTATAAAGGACAATTACAATTTTATATATTGATGGGTACATGATTGTGTTGTTGGAATATGAATTAATCCATATGGAGCACACAATGATAAAATGAAACCGTGCAAATCTATGATGATGGATTGCTACTAAATGTGAACAAATCTATATTGAATTTCAGCAAATGGATATCATTCGAGAGGCTGCTTCTCTCAATTTCACTCTCTAATCTTCTCCATTAATCACCAAATGACCCCTCTCCCCCTTTTTATTCTTGGTTGCAAGTACCAAAATTACCAATTTTACCTTTCCCCAAACTGATTGAATTACAACAAACAAGTTGTGAACTAACAAACACATAAGCTGCAACACAATGAAGTGAGATGCGGTGGATATGTAAATCGATTTGTGGGTGCTATCAATACCATACCCCAAAATTCACCTTGTTCTCCAGGTGACAATCAAAAAAATAATAGATACTCGAAGTATTGTCTAGACAATCTCCATTCAGTCCAACAAAGCTAGTGAACATACACAATTAATGGACGACCTTTAATATGATATTCAAGAAAACCACGAGCACTAGTTGCATCCATCATCACATTTAACTACGCAACAATCAATCAACATCATGACATCTCATTACGCAATTTGCCCTCGAATCTTCATTGACTTTGTATCGTCAACCCACCCACTGATTAACTAAAAGTTCCACCGTATCTCCGATTTCATTTTGCTCAATTTTGTGAGTCCATAAGCTTGTATCTTATATCCCCCAACATGTCTTATTGTCGCTAACAACATTTGTAGCTCTCTATTTTTACACAAATAGCCTACCATGTATTTCTTGCCACTTCGAAATCAAAGGCCCTTTTCTTTTTTCAATTTCAATTGGAATTCGGAATTAAGGTGCTTGAATAGGAAAATTGGTCTTTACTATCCAAGAAAATCATCGTCACCTCCAATTTTTCCTATTTCAGAATTCAATTCAATGTGAAGAATTTCTCTGTCATAAACAGCCAATCCTCCAGATATTCACCATGGAATACTAGCATTTCGTATTGCCTGCATCACAATGCAAATAGTGTTGGAAACTCACATATTTTCCATACTTGCCTTGCGATGTATTAACAATAATAGAGTTCTCCAAAGGACAATTTGGCTTGAGTCTCTTCCCTTCGATTTTGATGTATTTGCGAGTTTGTCTTCATCTAATTTCTGAAGTATCTTCTCCATCCTTTCCCACACAACTTCTATTATGTCGTTAAGTTACTTCTTCACTACAACTATTGCTTCTTCCATTAGTTATGGGAAAATTAGGATGTAGGAAAATCGTGCAGTCGAAGAACCAACCACAATCGAAGCGAAAAAGGGATGTTCAGCCTGCTACAGTAGGCATAATTACTCAATGGATCTGCTAACATTAACCTGGTGCTGATCCCACCTACAGCACTTCTTTGTACACTAGAATAAACTTGTGTGTTGCCCCATAATCAAAGGGAACATGAAGATTATACCATCTTGGGTTTAATATCTTTCTTCGTTGTCATATGTCAACCCCAAAACTAAATTAATGTAGAGCTCAATTGTCTTAAATGTCCCTTACATTGTTGTCATCAAACTTGCATGCTTTCTCACTATCATCACCAATATTCCTCAATTTTTCCATCGATAACCCAATTGTGTAGTTTTCGTCACACCTTTTGGCTTCTAGCTCGACGTCAGTCAAATGCCGAAAACAAATGGTGGTTTCTAGTGCCACCTTGGGTTTCTCTCGAGAGGATAGGTTGCATTTATTTGTGCCATTTGAGTTTATAACTCTAAAAGCTTGATTTAGCTCTAGCCAACTCCTTAGTTCGAGATAGCCCACTTTTCAAGGATATCAAATTGCACCACATTATTTCCTTCCAACAGAGATCGTGGAATCTTTGTTCATGGCAAATCTAGAATCCCACGTCAACATTTATTCATAGCAACAACTTTCTCATCGATGGCAATCACTTTTAATAGGAAAAATTTATCCATCAGTAAATCCTCTAATTCTTCCCAACTTCGAATGGGAAGAAGATCATATGTCCATTGAAGGTATGATAAGGATTTTTCATCAAATCTAATCGGTGTTCATTGTAACTTCCCTGAATTCATCAACACGTTACTCGTAACGTAGCACTCAACTCTTTTAGATCTACAATCAGGATTTTTTATAGAACGCCAGAATCACTTTATCTATTTCTTTCCACTGACACACGATTAACGATACTCAATTGTTGCATCATGTGTTCAATTTTGCCTAATTCATCCAATTTCTCTAAAAGATCAATCATATTATTTTTTCTAATCATTGTCCTCTCCAACTTCTATGCATTTATCATCACATTATCGTGTAGGCTACACTTAACTTTAAAGATCCAACCATCACGATTTTCAAAGGTGAACAACGAAATCTTTGACAATTGCTTTTTCCACAAGCAGGCACGGATCGAAGGTATTCAATAGTTACATCATCTGCTCGTAACAACCTAAATCTTATTTTTCCTAACTCTACTTGTTCGCTCATATTCTCAATTATTATTTAATCCATCTAGGTATAACCAAATATTCATCTTAGTTTCTTCATTTTCGACTCTACTCAACTTAAAACCCTAAAGTCAAAATACTCCTTCAGCATTCTAATTCAATTGTCTAAGCATCATTTTGACGACAAAATTGAATAGAAGAAAATTTTAATTTGAAAATTTACCTTTGTCTAAAGGTATATTTACTAGTGGGACACATCATTTCCTAAGATTTGACCCTACAAATCTATAAATTTAGCAATCATTTGTTTGGAGCCCATCTTGAGAAGTTTTCAGACTGTTGCACGGTGTAATCTTCATTCAATTTTCTTGACTTCTGACACAAAAATGACAAAAGGATGTGCAAAATAAATCTTTTACTTTCTCCTTTATCTCTTTTACCCCCAACACTCCAACCACCTAATCAATGCAAAATTAACTTTCCTCTCTTATGCATTTAGCATCCAACTGGCATCACCATTCGACCCCACTTTCAATTTTCTTTCTTCCACTAACAATTTCTACCGTTTACCCAATGCCCAAGTCATGACCAAGCTTCAAATTAGTTGTGAGGGTCTTCTACTCAAGTCAAATTCTTTCCAAGTGTCGATGGTAATCAAGGACACCGCCAAAAATTCGTTGCTTGCAATCGGAGAGGTGCCACGACGACTCAGTCCCCATCATTGAAAGTTCTTGCTGGCCGTGATCTACGGGGATCCATCTTTCCCTCAAGTCAAATTGCCAAAATCGTTGTTTCGATTTTACTTTTCGATCGTCTATAATTGGTAGTCTTCCTTCCCCCTATTCTCAACTATGTTGTGGATGCTGATGAAATTTAAACACCTAACTCACGCATGCAGGTGGTTGTTTACCACCCACATGCCGACACATCTGCACCTCTAAAGTCGACAACAGTGAAGACTGTCTTAGAAATGCCAGATCAAAGCCGATGGTACCAAAGGAGTTCATCGCAGCCTGCGAAACAGCCATTGCAGAGGGTCACCGCCATGGCAAGTTGTTCTCAGCATATTTCTAGCATCTTTTTCAAATGCAAATAATTTCATGCACCCACTTTAATCAAGGACTCATCAGCTTTATTTGACAAGTCGTAGATGTCAATAATTCATAATCAATCTCATCTCGTGAAATCAGCTATAAAACGCAAGTTTAAAACTAGCACTTGTACATAACAATATCACGAGGATAGTCCTAGCTAACAATTGTTCCAACTCGTTGCCAAATATTGATGTGTGCATTTTTAATTAGGGTTGAACTTTGATGATGAAATCGAAGGGGAGTATTTGACAGAGCTAGCAGCGGATACAATAGAGTAGATGTGGTATTGCCACGGCGAAATGCTACATGATGAACTACTATCACGAACAAGGCTAACATATACGTAGGTATCCTTTCGCGAGAAATGGTCACATGTTTATGTTAAGAGGCAATGCAAGAAAGTGGGCTAGCTATGTCAACGAGCCCAGCCCGAGCTTTTTTCGGCCCGAGCCGGGCCCGACCAAAAAAAAACGAGGCTCAGCCCGAGCTTTTGGTCCGGGCCTTAGCGGGCCGAGCCGGCTCAGATTTTTTTTTTGTGGCACCTTATA
>CAIGRS010111202.1:0-11471 GCA_903798395.1 Fraxinus floribunda
TTGTCAAATTTAATTTAATGTGTTTTTAATATCTGGAAACAAATATTTCAAGATTCATCAACTTCAAATTTTATATGTTATTTAATATTATATTAATATTAAACTATTAAAATTTATTGAATAATCATATTTTTTGAATAAAATATTATTCAAAAAAAATTTCAAAATTTAAAAGTAAACGCGTTTTCTCCATTTTTATGCTTTGATAAACAGATTTTCAGAATGACAAAACGAACGCATTTTCAAAAATTTCAAAACAGATACTCAAAACACAAAACACAAAATCAATTCAAAACTCAAAATTGTAACACGAAGAGAACATCCCCTAAGCCTTTTAGTTAAAATTTAAAGATCCTGGTATTTTGATCTTTAGCAAGTAATGTTTTAATCTCGAAAATCTTTTTATGCCCTAAAAACTATTTTGATTATCACTTACATAAAATATTTTGATCAAAAAGTAAGATTGATTTTAAAAATGATAAATGAACGTAGATCATATTTTCAAAACTCGCTTACTTTGAAAAACTAGTTTAAAACACTTTCCAAAAGTTCACATTTTTCAAAACATTCGAATCGCATCACACGAAATCAAAACAAGAAAAATCAATTGGACGACGGTCAACCAACCAGAACTGGCTGTCGTTAGAAAAACCCAACGGTCCAAAATTTGGCCATTCTAACCCCTCACATTTTTGTCAAATGACTATATTTTGGTCATCCGGACTTGTGATGGTCGACTAGACCCTCATCCGAACTCCTAGAAATTTTTGTGAATTTTACTTTATAAATAGGCTCTCTTTTTGCATTCATTCAAGGACTTTCGAGTTCATTAAAGAGAAAAGAATTTTGAGAAAAAATCATTGAACTTACATTGCATTTATTTCTTCTACTTATTCATATTGAAAATTTTTTATTGATTGAATCCAACTCTTAAATCATCATATTTATCAAAGTTTCTCATCTCCCTCTTGGTACTTAACTTATTGTCATTGTTCATAAAAGAGAGATATATTTTGAGCAAATCTTTGAACTTATAGTGCATCTATTTTTTCTACTTCTTTATATCAGAAACTTTGATTGAGTAAATTATACTTTTAAATCATCACATTCATCAAAATTTTCTCATTTAACACTTGAGCTATTATTCATTGTTATTTATTGAAGTGTTGGTCCTTTTTGGTACTTAATTCATTTGTATCATTTATTAAGAGGGAAATTTCATTGTAAAATCATTGCTTTAAACTTGTGGGTCATATTGAGGTCCCTTGAAGCTAAATATTGTATAAGGATAGACGTTTCTTATTGTAAGTTACTGTGTGAGTCATATTTAGGTTCCTTGAAAGCTCAATATTGTATAAGGATTTGTGCTCCTTGTTTTTAAGTCGCCGAAAGTGTTGTAAGGGTTTGAATTGCATCGTAAGTCAATCAATTTAGTGAAAAGGGCTTACTCGTGATGGAGAGCTTAGTAACGGAGAAGGTAAATCATTGGACTGGATCGAAAAACGACAATTATATCATTTACATCCTTTCAACCCTTTTACTTATTTTTATTTGCTTATGATTATTACTTAATTGATCAAAGTGTTTATGATTCATTTAAATTTGAAATTATTGTTCGAAAAAGTTTCAAAAATCAATTCACCACTTCTTGGTAATCATTTTTGGGCCATCAGCAACAAGTAAAAATAATTCAAAAATCAAGAACAAAGATTCAGTTTGTACAAGTTTGATTTTGCCCTCTAACTCAAAATGTCTACGTCATCACTGCTTGTAGGTAGGGCTAGCCCACATAGACGACCCACGGCCCATTTTCAACATTGACAATAAAATATCATTTGCTTGTAATAGAAGTTAGTTCAAGAAAAATACTTCATCTAAGTTAATTTTTCTCTACTTTGTTAAGGTTGTTGAAATGGCCTTCAATTGTAATTAGAAGTTTATTTTTTGAAAATTGAATTGTAGATTAGCAATTCTTATTCGCCACACACACACCCCAACAAATAGACATATGTTTACTCTTTCTAGTCTAGTAATAAGAGGCGATAATTTTATCCACTTCCATTACGAGAATCTGGCATGTTGTACGCGCCTTTAACAGTACTGGCAACTTTTATTCCTGTTACGAGAAAATGAGAATCGGCGTATAATTTAATTGAAAGTAGGGCCAACATTTTTAAATTGTAAAATAAAATTGGCTTTCATATTAAATCCACCATCATGTATAAATCCTAGAATTTCAAGGAATTAGTCGCCCCCAAACGTTCTCAAAACAAACATGGGGCTCATAAATATACCAGCAGATCTTCTCCAAGGAGCACAAAAGCACCCAATGCTGTTACTGGAACAATGACTGCAGTGATTCAGATATTCAGTGGATAAGACATACTAGTAACGTACATCATGCTCCGTGGATATCGTCTTATGCACGAGACTCAGGGCCCTGCTGGCTTAGAGTTCAGAAGTGGCTGCAAAGCTTTAACGACGATGGTCATGTTGGGTCGAAAATCTGCTTCATATTGTACACAAAGTGCTGCAACAGCTGCCATCTGGAAAACAGATAAAAAGGGATAAGGAATACGAATGAGTATTCATTTGGTGGAACCATGTGAAGTCTAATTATGTTTTCACCATATTCGATTATCATAATCTCTCTATTACGTAATGCATATTAAGGAAAGCCTTTTTAATATATATATATATATATATATATAGAAATACACAGAATCAAAGGTGTGAGATTTTCGTTGCAAAGCTCATTCCTCTTGACTTAAGTAAAATCTGTGTGTTTGCATATGTGCTTCTGTTTCCTGATTATTTCTTTTCTTCTGGACCACTAATTAGGTTTATTCCATAACATTATTTTCATTCAGGAAGTGCATTTTGACATTGTGAGGAGTGGAGAAAGAAAAGACCTTCGCGATAGCCTTTGGTGGATAGTCATCATTTAGTTTGGGATCCACACACTGCTTCACTTTATCTTCACTCAATCTTGGAGTAGCCTGGAGAAAGTAGAATATGAATCAAATGATTATTAGCTTGGGGGCACTTATTTTGTGTAGCCAACAACAAAAACAAAAACTCACCCAGGTTACAAGACTCTGTTGTCCTTTGGGCATGGTGTGGTCTACTGGCTTTCTTCCAGTAAGAAGTTCTAAAAGAACAACTCCAAAACTGTAAACATCACTTTTTTGTGTTATCTGTCCTGTCATGGCATACCTGAAGCATGACACTAAAGTTAGTTCGAAGTAACCCTTTTTAACTAGGGAGAGTTGAATAAACAATATTTAGCATCTGTCGGGTTGTTGACAAACTATACTCCATTACCATATTAAGAATGCACGCAAACAACATTTCTGGTTCCGAATATACAGAAAAGAATGAAGGCTTACTCTGGAGCATGGTAGCCGAATGTCCCCAGGACCCTAGTGGAATGCAGCCGAGCTGCAGTGTCAGAAGACTGGCTTGTCAAGCTGAAATCAGCAATTTTGGATACAAAATCGTCAAACAGTAACACATTGCTAGATCTGACATCGCGGTGAACAATTGAAGGCTGACATTTTTCGTGTAGAAATTCAAGGCCTTTTGCTGCACCATAAGCAACCTTGACTCTTTGACTCCAGGTGAGAAATGGACCAGGTTCGGCCCCTTGCACCCCTTTCCTACCTGCAACACAAAATGTGGATAATCAGCTTCTGCTTTCTCATCATGTAGATTTTCTATATTCTAAGTTTGATGTACCATGTAAGACGTCATGTAATGAACCCATTGTAGCATACTCGTATGCCAAGATTCTGTTGTTTGCCTCCAGGCAATATCCAATCAACCCCACAAAGTGCTCATTCACAAGTCTTGAAACTATAGATAACTGTATGGAACAACAGTGGCATTATTTAAGTAAAAGCATGTTCTCCTAATATATTGTTTTCCAAGAGAAATGAAAACCAGAAATTTGATATGCTTCACCTGGGCAGCAAAATCAGAGTCTGGTTCTGGAGAAGAACTGGTATCTAGCTTTTTAATTGCTGCTTGCTGGCCATTCCTCAACTTTGCCAAAAAAACTCTGCCGTAAGAGCCCTCTCCAATCAAAGCTTTTGTACCAAAATTACCTGTCAACCTATTTAGCTCATCCAATGACAAAGCCGGTGTCTCAATAGGCAGAACCTTTTGTGGAGCACCAGTTCTTACAGCACCTGAAGTCCTTGGCTCTTGTCTTTCACTGCCTAAATTTCAAAAAAGCAATACAGTAATGCGATAGGCAAAAACTTTAACAAGGGTGGCAAACTATCTTAGTTTTAAAGATGTTAGAGGAATTTCCACTAAGAAAAAGGGTACTAGTATCCAATTTAAGCACGTCAAAAACAGAGGTGCAAATATCTATTTTTCGCATTGCTAAAGATAATGATGAAGTTGGAAAGTATTGCAAGACCAGACAACAAAAAGAAAGGAAGGAATGACAGTAGGCAAAAACAAGTATCAAGATTGTCTAATTTTTCTAATAATAGTCAAGTAACTGGTTATAATAATCTTTAAGGAAAGCTGGATCCTAAACTAAGGAAAGGATGCTCATTTTGATCTTATTTAGAACAAAAGGGCATTCTTCAAATGTTTATATCTTTACCAGAAAAATATGAGGTCCAAAATTTAACTAGTATAAAACTGTCATGCCATTTGAGTTCAATGGGTACGTCATAGACATACATGCAAGTAAATTAAAATTGAAAATATGGCAGAAAATCTCAGAAAGTGTCAAATGAATCAATCAGTAGTTGGATATGAATACAATAAGCACGCAAAATATGAACACCGTAATTGCTTTGACATCAACAGACAACAATAGTGCAACACAAATAAGACATTTTTACATAACCATGCCATGAGACAAGTCTCGAAAATGCTCTTGAAACATTGATTAATTAACACCATGTAGATATGAAAGAAAGACGTACTGCCACCAGCGCCACCACCATAAGGATTGCCAGCTCTAGGCGGGGCCGTACTCTGGTTTGCTGGAGGACCACTGTAATTTTCCTCTTCTGCACCTCCACAGCACAACATTGTTCAATTTTGAAGGTACAGCAATCCCAAAGGAATAGTTTCGACAAATCACATACGATAAATGCTGACAAATAACAATTGTTTAAGGGCCCAATTTCCTGAATTAGAAATAAGAATGTAAGATTAATCATTATCCAACATTATTTTAACCCAATTTCCATATTAAACCAAAAGATTTGAATTCAAGAAAGTGGAAGACAACCAAATCGGGCTTGCGAGAATAGTGTAATAATAAGATTATCAAATCCAGAAACTGAATTCTTTATGAACACGATGAAATCGCTATTCAATTTAAGCAAATTAAAAAGGGGATTAAGGGAAAAAGGCAAGATCACAACAAAAAAGCAGAAACATTATTACTCGTAAATATGCCAAAAACCAAAACCCACGGATTACCAATAAATATAAAAAATGAATACATTATTAGAGATTGTCAAGTGAAATGCCGAAAACCAAAAATCCCATGAATCAAAACATTCCATAAGAGTCAGAAAATGAACCTGTGTGAAGAAGGAAATTGGAGGAAGAAGGCAGAGAAATTCTCTCTCTCGGTGTGTATATTATTTGGGTAGAGGCTATGGAGAAGAGATTTTTGTGTTTATTGTAGCGGGAAAGTCGCATGCAAGTCTTATAACCGCTAACATTATTGCAAAGCTACGTGCCTGCCTTCATCTTGCACGTCTAACAAATCACTGTTATATTTCAATTTAAAAGGGCGGTCCATAATTCACACGATATAACCTTAAACATTATCAAATGGGTCTAACTTGCTTGTGATGGAAGAGTTACATGACAAATTTATGTTATTTAAGCTTTTAAATTAAATGATTGAACAATAGTGTCAATTAAAAATTTAAATGACCTATTGGATTGGCTCATTTGTGACCAATTCGAAATATTGGTGAGTATGCTAGTCAGGTTGATCACATAATATTTTTAGAATTTATATAATCCGATTCAAACCCACAATAGACACGAATCAAGCCTTGATTCAGGAAGTGAGTTCGAAGCAAACCACTAATTTGGCTCATGCGGTCGATCCTCGCCCCTTGTATTGTTGGGATATGTGCTTATTAATAAATGAGTTATAAACATTTGATTATATTTAAAAATATTTGTGAAATTATTTCAATATCTTTTGCATATATTATTAGATGTTTTTTAATTATAAAAAAATTCCTTAATTATTTATATGTAACTTTAAATATTGTACATAAGTGTTATGTACACATTGATGGCAAAAAAACCCGGTGGGGTCTCGCCCCGATGGATTGGCGTGGAGGGGCGGGGATCGTGAAGAATAAAAAAGAAATAACTAACTACAAATTACAAAAGCATAAAAAACGAAACTGGCAGACAACTTTGGATATTGATGTAGTTAGTTTGAGCATTATTTGATTTGAATTGTAAAATTTTGAATTTGTATTTTAATTATGATGCAGTTCATTACAATCTGAATGAAATAATCTTATCTGAATTATTAATAATGTGATTATTGGAATAAAAGCATTTTATATATAATTTGATTATATAGGACAGGAACACGATTAATAATGAATTTCTAGTAAAATTTGTTTTGACATACATTATTCAATTTTGATTCATGGTGGTCATATTTGGATCGTCTTAATTCTGAGTAATTAATAGACTCATATTTATTAAGTTGTGTTTTTTGATGAGTCGGGTAATGACACAAATTAATAATGTCAAATTCTTGGTACACTAGAAATACAATGAGATAAATAGTCAGGAATATTAATACATAACAAGAAATTCATTCATCTGTAGAAAAATAGTAGCGGCTTTGCTACTTGTACATCACAATGTACATCGGGGTGTACACCCCTCTCACAGAGGTGTGGGACCCGCTTAAATAAAAAAATATTTTATGTAGTGGGTCCCACCCTTCATGTGAGGGGGTGTAGCCCTTTATGTATAAAAGTTGATGTACAAGTAGAATTTTTCAAATAGTAGATGGTTCACATAGTGTTGATTCAGGACATGAATAATAAGAGTGCTCAATTTTATGATTAGATCATAAAATATATTATTCATTAGAGTATCAATGAGACTCATGAAGAAAGATATAATTAAAGAGGTTTATGAATAAATATCTAACTTTAATTATGAACCATTTACAAAGGATTGATCTATTTGAAATGACTATACAGTTCAAATCTCTTGAATATATTCTGTTTTATAATTTTAAGAGTGCAATTCCAAAAATTTTAGTGGAATAATTTGGAATTAATAATTTTAACATATTAATTAAAGTGTTAATTAATTTTTATTATTATTGGAGCTTAAAATTATAATGTTCGTAGTTCCTCTGCCTCATTAAAATTACATGAACATTATTCTAGTTGGACTAGATTAATTAATTTTGAGTTATAAATTGAATTTATTATTCGCTTCGTGGTGTTGTTCTTCGTGTTCTTGCCTTTTTTCCTCTCTAAAAACTTTGATGTCTCTCCACATCACTTTTGGACGGTCATAGGATTTTAAAAGACGCCCCAAGATTCGTTTCCATAAGAGTTGTAATCAAATTAGAAAACTAGAAAATTTTGCCGATTTGGCTTGGGCGGGTGCCCAGTAGAAAATGGTCGGTGTTAATTAGGTTGAGGGTTGGGCAGCCGCCCAGCAAACATAACGGGTAGTTGCCCAGTTATAAAAATTTAGTAAATTTTTTTTCCAGCCATTTTCTTCATTCTTTCTTTGATCTTGGTCATCCATATCAAATTACTTCCATTGGCGCTTCAACTTTTACTCAAATGCATATTAGTCCCCAAAATTCCAGTATTTGACCAATTTATCCTTCTTTCTTTTCCAATTGCTTCGAAATGAGTCCAAAAATGAAATAAGATAAAATTAACCGAAATTAAGTAAAATGCAATAATAAAACGATACAAAAGTTTAGTAATATAGCCTCGAATAAGTGCACAAAAATGCTCTTATCAAACACCCTCCAACTAAGATATTTGTCCGTCCTCGAACAAAACAAAACACACAAAACTTAGGAAATCAACCAACTCATTAATCTAAACAAATCTCCAATAACAAATTCAACGTTAAACGGGTTACTATATACCTTAGGTTCGAATTAAAATAACATTCTAGAAATATCCAAACAACATCAAAAATAAATTTTTACTTATCTAATACTCGACTTAGTGTGTGTGCGTGTTTGTGATTAGCATATTAAACTTACACCCACACTAGAATACAACCAATTAAGTGTTGTTGATTTAGTCATAACTACAATTCTCGTGTGGCCAGTTTTTCCTTACACCTCTCTTGCAAAATCACTCGTATGCTCTTCTCTCCAATCCCGAGATATTTTTTGCACATGTAGGTTCCTAATAAGCATTAAAATTCATTTTTCCACAAAGAAATCATAATTAGATACTTGTAAACTTAGAAGAGAGATGGTAAGAATTTTTCAAAGTCTCATCGTCAATCTCTAAAGTTCAAATCTCAAAGTCTTTACCTGGCACATCTCACTTTTGATAATCTAAATCTATTTTTCTTTCTTTCGCTATGAATATATATTTTGGTATTTTGCTCTCTCTCTCTCTCTCTCTCTCTCTCTCTCTCTCTCTCGACATCTTACATGTAAGACTTATTACTAATAAACTTTAGGTCGATGACTCTCAAGTCAGATAACCATAGAACACCAGGCTTTAAATACCCTAACATGCTTAATAACTTGAGTCATAAAGCTATGTGGAGAAGTATAAGATGTATCACATTTTCTTTTGATATAAGATTCGAATTTTAATGTTGGTCAATGCCTGCTCCAAACTCCTTAACCCAATCTCTTTCAACTAAAGATTTGATCTAAGAACTCTAAGCCATCAAACTTCTATGAACAAAAGCACTAACTTTCCCACTCCCAAACTGCGTTTAAGCAATTTGGTTTCTATATAAAGGATTTGGGGATTTTATTCAAACTTAGGTCAATACATCAACAATTAAATCCACGTAATCAAGTTATGCTCCAACATAAGTGATAAGTCAATGATGTCTATGTACTCAATTAAATAGGTCGAACATAGATAAACACTCAAATAAAATCATACGATACGATGTTGTTTTGTTCTAGCTAAATCTATACCCAGTTCAAACAAGTATCATCTTAGGTGGTAAGTCGTTCAACGCTATACTAGACACTATTTTTGTTTTCCAAACAAACCCGATATGCAGTTGAAAAGCAAGTAACAAAGATCCTAATTTTCCAAATACTCACTCTTACCCCCCAAAAATATATTACATTGTCCCAAATGTAAAAACAAACATAAACAAAATGAAGGAGAAAATAATCAGAAACTCCCCGAGGTAGATGCAAATGAGTTGATGAATCTTGCTAGTCCGGTTGGTGGATATCATGACAACCATCACTTCTCTTTGTTGCTAGACCTCAATTTCCTGTTTCAAAAATTCAAAATAAATATTAATGATAGCAAATAAGATTTAAATATTTGTAATATATTCAGATTAAGAAAATTTTTAATATTCTAACATTAAGAAGATTGAAATTTAGGTGCAACCTTAAGAATGCATATCACATCAATGTAAACTCAATGTAATATTAGGATGTTAACGATGAGCCGAAATAAAATGAACTCAAGTAAACATGCTTAAGTTACTAATGCAAGTCTTAAAGTATTGCCTAAAATGTGTTAAAAACCGTTTAAATGCATGAATTTCTAAATTAAAGCAATCTCTAAAACGACTTGTAATGTAATAGTTAATCAAATTAACGAAAAAGCGATACAAAAAATGGGTTTTCTCCCATTAAGCGCTCGATTTATAGTCTCAAGCTCGACTTTTGCACAAGTGTTTTACGGCATTTTGAATATGGCTTTGAAGATCCTGCTTAACTTGCTCAATTTGACTTTATTCCATATTACAACTTTCTTCCAAAATTTAACTTTTCCTTGCTTTGAGTAGTATGACATCTTCTCATCATCCGTTTTGAACTCAACAATGTACACCTCGATCTCCTCATATGGTTTAATCGCAAATTCAATTTTTTAGCAAATGATAAAGTCGAGGGATTGCATGCTAATTTCCTCTTTTTTGAATGTTACTGATTCATTTTGGTCTGTTATGATTAATTTCTTGATCTTTTCATACTCTTCTTTAATTGGAACTTTCTCGAGTTCAACATTTGTATACAAAACTTCTGGCAAAAAAAAAATGATATCTTCATGGAAAGTCTCTCCCTCTTGTTGTATTTGTTGGAAGTTCGGTGGGCATGATTCTCTTAATTGATGTTCATTAATAATTGGTGGAAGAAACAATCCCACAAGCAAATCACCCACATCAAATTTTGGTGAGATAAATAATGCAACAGGCAAGTCACACAAGATAGTTTCATCAAGTTTGCATTCCGCTTTTATGGCTTGTAATCGTTGTCCAATAATGAAATCTCCCAAAATCATATCTCACTTATCAATTTCTTGAACTGTCAATTGTTGGTTCCTTATGATAAAGTCGTATATGAGCATTTTGTTGAAATCAGCCACATGTCTTTTATCCTATTATTTTTGTTCTTTTATATATCTTGAAAGAGAAGGGCAGAGAGCGAGAAACGAAAATGGAACGAAAATAATAAAACAAGAATACAGGTAGAAGTCCGAATTAGTGACATGGTAAATAAAATTAAACTAAAACTCAATCCCCGACAATGATGCCAAAAATTTATTCACGAAAATATCTTTCGAATTAAAATCCGGTTTATTAACAAGTAATAAAGTGAATTTTAAGTTCAAGTATCGTCCCACATAGATTGATTTGGTTCAATTTTAATTATCGCGACCTTAATCGAAATATAAATAATATGATGTGTTTGTTTGTGACAAAATTATGACTAAAATAATCTTGTGCAATTATGAGTAAATTAATTAAATTAAATGCAAATTATACTAAATGCAAATTGATGTGTTTAATAAATGATAAACACACTAGGATCCCAAATTTCCATGCAATAATCATTTTTAACTTTAGTTCTACACTTTGACAACACGATTGAATTTTGATGAATCAATGTTCTTATTTTATATAACAATCTCTCTCGAGTAATGTTAAACCTACTTTCTATGTTGCTCGGACTCAAGTATGAGTATCGAGTACGAGTACATATTTAAGTGTAAGATTTTTTATTTTTTAAAATAGAGGATATGGGGACATGGCTGAAAATTGTCCAAATTTCGGACACGGGTACGTGGGTACGTCTTTGAAATTTCAATTATTATTATTTTTTCAAAAACTTCATATGTAAAAAGAAAATTTAAATAATAATTAAGTTGTAAATTGTTAAAAGATAAATATGTCACTTAAAAATCAATAAGAAATTTATCACTACTACTATAAAAGAGAGGATAAGTCAAACACTGTTCATTTTTGCACCTTCC
>CAIGRS010111224.1:0-14348 GCA_903798395.1 Fraxinus floribunda
GTGTTCCATGTTTCGATGCTCAGAAAATATGTTCACGGTCCTAATCATGTGGTCAGCTACCAAACATTTGAGGTACAAAAAGAATTATCATATGAAGAAATCTCGACAATGATTTTGGAAAGAAAAGTGCATAAACTCAGAAACAGAGAAGTTCTCTTAATCAAGGTCGAATGGCGAAATCATGGACTTGATGAGTCAACTTGGGAGAAGAAAGAGGAGCTTAAGATCAAGTATTCAGAACTCTTGGATTAACCAAGGTAAATTTTCGAGGATGAAAATATTTTGAGGGGAGATTGTAATGCCCCCGAAAATTTTCATAGAGTAGAATTTAGTATTTGTATGCTATATTTTACTGTTTTGAAAATTAGGGACTAAAATGATACATTTATTAAGTTATATTTTATTTGGGCCAAATATTTAAATATCGATAAAGTAATGATAAATATATCAATATTGATCTCGTTGGATAAATCGTAATTAGATACATATTTAGGCTCGAGAAAAAGTTGATTCGGATAAGTTAGCTCCAAGATATTGCAGTTTGAAGAAATTGTTAAAATCTAATTTATTCTTTTATTTAATTATAATTTTGAATGTATGTGGAGATATGCAAGTGTATGAAAATGTTTTACTTTGGGGTTGATTTTGACACGTGTACAAATCATATCTTGTTTAGACTTGGTCCAACAGTTTGTTTCAAATTCAATTCCTTCACTTTATCCAATTACACCATATCCTACACGTTTCGACTACGTGCCAACTTGAAGATCCAATTTCTATTCTCTATGTATATAGTTGTATGACATGATTGATGAGATATATACAAAATACTTTTTCACGATAAACGAGGCAGAAAAGAAAGAAAGGGGAACGTGATTTCTTTGTTTTGTCTTCCAAATTAAAGCAAGTTAACAAGGTAGGAAAAAAGATGCAGTTATTTGTCCTATTGAGATTATTTTCCTTTCATGTAGATGAAATTTTATACTTATGAAAGTTAAAGATATGATATGATATGACATTTTATGATATGATGTTATTGTCATTCCGGTACAAATGATATGATATGATATGAGCTCTTATCGGTTTCTAAAGATATGATGACAGATAGAACGGGTCGTCGGTTGGCAGGCGATGAGGTGCAGTCATAGTGCCAAGATTTACGAGACACATTAAAATAAAAAATAGTGTAACGTGCCTTAAATTTCAAATTTTAGTAGAAATCTTTAGTTTAAATTTATTAGACTCGTTTATTTTTTTGAAATATGGGACAATTTATTTGGTCATGTAATTTCGTATGATGACTTGAGAAATTTTAATGTGTTTATGATATTTGGTGATTTTCTTGCTATTTATGTTTTTTACAAATAAAAATCCATTTCTATTTGAGGTTCCAAGAATGTGTAATTTAGTAGTTTTAAATTTGGTAAATTATATAAGATGTGTAGATGAAAATGAAATGTGACATTTCCTTATAAATAGTTTTGGTAGCGATTTAAATTCTTAAAATTTGGGTCGTTACGAGGATCCTCTTTGTTTGAAGATCCTTGACAACACAACAGTCAGCATAAAATTCCATGAACACATTGTTATCATTGGTAAGTTGTGAAACACTAAGTTCCTTTTAATTGATGGAACATGCAGCAATTTATTCAGAACAAGTGACCTGTTATTCATTGCAGGAACCTTTACATTCCCAATATGTACAATGTGTAACATATTGCCATTACAAACTAACAATTTTTCTTTACCTTCATATTTTTTCATGGTATGCAGGTTACCTTTATCAGTTGTAACATGGTTGATCGCACCAGAATCAATGAACCAAGCTGGATCTTCAAGGACTCTGGGTGAAGCTACATAGGCTGAGGGCGTAGAGCTGAAGTTCTGTTGTCCAAAATTGCCTGGTCCGCTTTCCATGTATCTTTTACCATACCTATTGAAGCACCAACTTGCAAAATGGTTACTGAGTCCACAAATTTGACATGGTCCTTTAGTTTTACTTTGTCTGCCCCTTTGAGCTCTACCTCTGAAGCTTGAAGATCTACCACTGTTAAATCCTTTATAACCTCTGCCAATCACTAAGCCAGTTCTATGTGCCAACTAAACACTTGACTGGTTAAATCTTAATGATGTAAGGCTATTTTTGACTTGATTCAGATGTTCAAATCGACTTTCAAATGTTATAAGCACATATGACAATTCATACCAAGATATACTCTCTCTGTTGTTGATTTGAACCATAATGGGTGTGTATTCCTCGTCAAGACCTGATAGGACTTGGGTTATCAGGTCACTTGGGCCAATAACTTTCCCAGCTATTTCAAGATTATCAGCCAACTGCTTGATGGTAGTTAGGTATTGATCCATTGACATGGATCCTTTCCTGGTTCTATGCAATTCTCCATTGAGAAACATCATCCTCGATTTGTTCAATATTCCAAAGCTTTCCTCCACTGCTGTCCAAATCTTGTTCAAACTTGTATACCCTATCACTTTTATTGTGATTTCTAGAGTCATAGATGAGTACAGCCTACCTATTAAGATTTTTCCTCGTTTACTGCTTAATCTTCGTCATTTATTTTCATTGTAAGGGAAGTAGTACTTCCTCATTTTTTGCTTTCATTATTTTCATGTAACCACGGCATTCCTTCGCTATAAATGAGGGTAAATTAATAAAATCTCAGAGGTACTGCCCTCTTTTAACTAAAAAAAAAAAAACTATTAAGAGTTGGTAAACTGAAGTCCACTTGATGAACTCAGGATTTTGAGTCATTTCCACTGCTTCTCCTTGTCCAACGGTTGTTTGTGTAGCTAAAAACTCCGATAGACACTCCTTTTTCCCCAGCAAGTAGCCTTCTAGATTATGCCCTTTGATTATATGCATGATCATATTCTTCCACAGTAGGAAGTTGTTCCTGTCCAGTTTAACCGCTGGTGTTTGGGTGATGTTCATTCCAAATGATAAATTTTGGTTAGCAGCAGCCTCAGTGATTGGTGTCGTATTGAACTCAAATGGATTTGATTGGTTGTCGAATCCGATGTTAGCCATTCTTAGCACTAATATTGAAATCTGATGCAAAACCAGTGATTGTGTGACAACCGGTAACTTTGTGTAAATACGGTAACTTGAGTAAATATGGTGACTTGGTACAAATAAGGTTACTTCGTGTAAACCCAGTTATTTAGAGTAAATATAGTAACTTGATATACTCAACATAGATCACCTCAGTGATATGTGATTTTTATACTCATTTTGCAAACATGAAGCTTCTAGAATTGAGCTAACAAACATATCTAACTAACTCCTAAAAATCAGAGAATGTAATGGCAATTGAATTATGTTCTAACAGATTCGATTCCAAGAGATTCTAACACTACTGTTCCATAATCGTTCTGCAACTGCTAATATGTTATGATACCCAAAAAAAGGTCAACACCAAGTACCATGACATCCTCTGCTCCACCTCCAAGCTAAATGGAATATCTTCCAACGTCCTGAAATGCTGTAACTCGTCCAAAACATAAACTCTACAACCACTTGCCATCACCTTCCAATAATCCAACAGAATCTTCACCCTGAAATCCACCTACTCAAATCCCTCAAAAATCCTACCAAAACTCCCCTTCCGAATTCCCAACTCAGCAAGGCTCAAATTACATCAAAAAAAAAAATACTCAAGAAATTCACGAGATAAAAAGGGAACATTAGGATGGATAGATTACCTGTTATTATTGTTATGGGTCCAACTCCAAGATTTTAGCCAATAAGAAACAATCGTTTGAATTCTTTCAATTTCTTAAAGTTAATCAAGAAGCTCGAATTGCAAGTTCTTCAAAATAATTCGTTAATTAGTTTCAGTTTGTGCTGAAATCCGTAACATAGATAACTTTTACACAGTATTGCTTGAAATGTATAGATCAAAATAATTGGTTAATCGGTGAAGGAGAAACTGAAGAACAAGAAGATGAAGATTTGCGTTGAAATAGAGTTGACTACATTCTTCCTCTGCACCCTTTAATGGCAGTTTGAGGTTCGTATACAGTGGTGCTGATGGTGAGGCGGTGGTTTCGATGGTGTGCAAATGGATGACTTTGACAGAGGTGATGTTGTTGTATTGGGTGGAGGCAGTGGCGGACCTAGTATAAAAGTTCTGTACGGACGGACGTTGACCATTGTTCGTCGATAATCAGCGATCGTAAGAACGAGGACGTTTATTAATATTTAATTAAATACTATTAAAAATTATTCAATATATATGTAAACACACTAAAAGTAGAAGAACTAGGTATAGACTACAGTTTCAGTTGAAAAAATTGTTCTATAATTTGCAAAAATTGTTTCAATTAAAACGATATCAATCTAATAAGTAATAAATAGTTAAAACTTAAAATCACTCCAACAATCCAATACTCATTAGTCGCTAATATCAAGAATGTGTTAAAAGAATAATTTTCCAATAAGCAAAACCCCAAAAAAAGCCAAAATGGGTTACGCTAAATTCCCATTTTCTCTCCTCAAACTTCACAATCTCAAACCCTTACAATCGTCAACCATTACAAGAAAACAACAAGAATTACCACCACCCCATCTTTCCAAGCAAGAAAACAACACCCACCATGTATGTGTCTTTAAGTAATTTCAATACAATTCTTGATATTTTGGGCAATGCCATTTCATATTTTTTTGCTTGATGTTCATTTTAGTCAATCAATAGTGAACTTTTTTGTTTTTTGCTCCGTTGATTTATTATTCTATCAGAGTTTATGCTAGCTGAGTCGAATTAATTTTTTCATTTTATTTTTTTGGTATTTAGGGTAGATAAGAAGGAAACAAGTCATTTAAGTTACCAATTTACAAGAAATGCTAATGGGTGAAAAAATGAAAATTGAAATGCTAGTCTTCTTAATTCGTGTTGTTTTCTCCAAATTCATAAATGTATTCTCAAAAAAAAGAACCGAAACAATAATGGAAATGGAAATGGAAAGTGGAGCTTGAGAAGAAGCCGCTTACTAGTTACTGGTAGGCAGTAGCAACAAGTAGTAGCGACGTCGACAGCACAGTAAGTCAACGACCAGCAGATAATGGCATTGGCAAAACACTGGCAGCAATCCGTCATATCAAGGAGAAAGAGAAGTGAATGAATGAAGACTGTGAAGGGAAGGGTTTTTGGAGCCGGGTTAATGACTGAAATGAATATTATTTCATTTTAGTGGGCCTAATTTTTAAAAAAAGACCAAACTCAGTCCAAAACAAATGGGCCAAAACTAAAAAAAAAGGCCCACCTGAGGTCTTCTTCTTCTTCGTGTCTTCTATGTTCTCTCTACAAACAGCAACATTGGTTACACACTTACATTGCAACAGACAACAGTGACCTGGCAGCTCCCGGCTGTATTGAAGACTCTGTCATATCCAACACGGGAGGCTATGCTCCCTTATCGGGTGTTGTTCACCCCTGAGTGGATGGTGGATGACTGGAGGGGTGATTTGGCCTGAAGGAGTGGTGGTGGTTTTGGTGGAAATGATTGGTGATTTTGGGGGTGTAAGTGGGAGTTGGAAGGGGTTTTGGGTTTGAGAAGATGATAAATTATTTTTCTTTTATTTCTTTTATTATTATTATTTTAATTTTATTCTTTTATATGAAAATCTAAAGTCGCCCTTTTACCCTTTAAAAGGGAACATGCTATATGTACATAAAATTTGGTACATAGGGGTATCCACACCCATGCGACTGTGAGGATGTGGACACCTCTATGTACTAAGTTTTATATACAACAAGAATTATTCCTTTAAGAATTAGTCAAAAAAGGTCAAATAAGATTTTTATAGTCAACGAATGATTCCATCCATTTGTAATTCAAATGCGAGTTTCTGAAAGACTTGGTATCGTGAATGACACAAATGAAAGGTATGGGTCAAGTCTGAGACAAAATAAAATGTTTGGTACTGTGATTGCAATCCTCACTATATTTTATGAGGATGGTATTCCTTGAATTCTATAACATGATAATAACAAGAAAAAATATTTCACCAGAATTGTGGCATTGAAGATCTTGGAGCAAAAAATACGGATGGCTCAATACATAAATTTTCATCGGTTGAAATCAAGAAGAGTAGATGTGTTCTTTTTCCTTTGCTCAAGTTTTGCCCTATTGGATTTTTTTTTTTTTTTTTACTATGTTTTGACGAGGCAACATTTTATTACTCCAAATTCGTTGTACATTTTCTCCTTCATTTGGTATTTATATCTTATCAAGTTTTTGCCAAACAAGGCTTCTAACGAGGCATTCAAGAGGGAGTCTTGTATTTTGTGAATGACTATTACATTTATGTAGCCTTAAATGTACCTACAAATGTAGGGCTTTAGTTTTCTATAAATTGCATGTAAGAGTTTAGAATATTTCTCAATTCTTTCATATTATTCGTTATTTTCTCTTATTTTTATAAAAAAAATTATTGTTATTGATACGACTAAACAAGTACGGCGTAAAGTATTATTATAAATTCTTCAATATGCTGTATTACAAGAAATGGTGTATAAAACAATACGCTCCAATTCACTTTATTCGTGTCCACCCTATTGTTCACCCTAATTACAATACAGTGGACCATGTTATTGTAGCTGTCCTAAGATTTTAATGCTAGCTCCCCATCAAAATGTCCAAAATCAGGGAAGACAAGGCTTTCAGTGTAGGTAGCAACATATATAACATAGCCATTAGTATCAATTTCAATACATTCATTCAAGGGATGAATTTCATGAAACTGCAATGGCTTGTACAGCACTATGCTAAACCCATTCTTCAGTAACACAACACCATTTTCTGAAACAAAGAAAGGACTCGTGTTAAATTAAACTCGAGCTCCAAATTGTTTGGAACTTTAACCAATTTAGTCCAAGATTCTTCTACTTCATATTCTTTCATCACCCAAATATCCCGGTGTGTAAAATATAGGCATGACACACAAAGCCGTCCAGCTGAAACCACTAGCAATGAATTGACAAGGCCTGTTTCGTACTTGGGTTTTGCCACCATCTTGTATCTATCGGTCGTCACATTGTATGCAATTATAGACCAATCCATTGGATTACCATTGGGGTATAGTTTCCAATGGATAGCTCCATTGACAAATACACCACAGTCAGCAAAAAGGAAGCCGGCTGGTCCATCAATAATTCTCCATGAATTGGTTTTTGAACTGTATACCTTAACTTGATTTTCAAATTCATCCGAGACAAGATTTGTCCAAGAAAATTCTACAACTTTGTAATCATTATTGGATTCATCGTAACCAAACCCGTACTCCATGGCAAGACTGTTGCTCGTACCAGAAATGGGTAATTTTCTGGATTTTCTCGTAGTTGGATTGAAAATAGTAGTAACAATTCCTGGCTCCAAAACTACACAAATCAACCCATTACAAGAGCCCACAATCCGTACTAACCGCTTTGGCTCAGATGAAGGATTATATATCGGAACAGTATCCATAATCGGATTTTCATCTATTTCAGGGTAAAAAGAACAAGTGTAGAGAATATGAAAAGCTGAATCTGAGTTAAAAATTAGTTTATTGTGGTAGTATATATTGTTATTAGTTGAAATTTCGAAATGGGTTTTGATGAATCTTGGACTGGAGATTAAAGATAGCCATGACTTTGAAACGCACCTGAATTTCAGAAGGGATTTCACGGGTAGTCTCAATAATATTTCTGTGATCATCGCTTGAGGAAGATTCGGCAAATGTACTGAATCATGGGTCGGACGGATAGTCCCTTCTAACTGTGTACGCTTTCTTGAGTTTAGAATTGACATGGACAATACTAAGAGACATATCTTCTTTCAAGAATTATACTATTTAGAACTAAGATTAAGAATCACGATTATGAAAACAAGAGCTTATATAGCCATTTGATAATAATGGTGTTTGGAACTATGGATTGAAATTGACAGGCACCAATCAGTGGGTTGTTCCTTCTACAGGTAACATGGTAGAAAACAAGGCGTTCCTTGATTTTGTCAAATCCACACGGTATATTCTAGGCTATATAAAATATGGTTAATTTTTTGACAGGAAGTGCTATCTGTACAAGGCGATGTGGGAGAAACTGGTGGCCCTGCACAAATAGCATTTATTTTTTTATTTTTTTGACTTCTACAAGACTCAAACTTGTGGCCTTCAATGGGATGGTTCCACATGACAATTCTGCATTTCCTGCTAGTATCACACTTGATAAGACTAATTACTGATCAAGGGCTCAACAATGGAGACCGAAGGATTATTGATTCAAAGAGAATGAAAGTTAAACTATACTTTTAAAACGTCAAAGAACTACACGATTGGTACATTAAATTGCCAAATATATTTTCTTTACAAGAAGTTTCTAGCACCAATGATAATTAGAATCTCCATACCTACTACAAGTTGACTTGTTGACAGATTTTCTAATGATTATACAAAAGGTCATACTTATGAAATATTTCAGAAAATTACACTACTAACCATTGTCCTTAATTCAACTAATTATAGGTACAAAAATCATCACACTTCAGCAGCAAAAGTGTCAATCATTTCTCAACACTCCTCCTTGACACTTTTGTTGGAAACACCAAGGTAGCTTCTTAGAGTTTCAAACCTTGCTTTAGCTAATGACTTGGTTAGGATGTCTGCAAATTGATCCTCAGATTTGCAATGCACAAGCTCCACTTCCTTTCTTTCTTAGGCTTCTCTAATTGAATGATATTCGATCTTGATGTGTTTGGTTCTTCCATGGAATATTGGATTCTTCACCATTTCAACGACAGATTGATTATCACAATAGATGATTGTTGCCTCGTTTTGCTTATGTTTTAGATCTTCCAACACCTTCCTCGGCCAAATTGCTTGATTAGTGGCTTCTAATACTACAATGTATTCAGCTTCTGCTGTTGATTGAGCCACCGTTTACTGCTTCATTGAGTTCCAACAAATGATACTTGTCCAACATAAAATATGTAACCAGAAGTGCTCTTCATATCTTCAAGAGACCCAGCCCAATCACTGTCAGTTAAACCGGTTAACTTCAATGTTTCAGACTTCTTAAACCAGATTCCCAACTCCTTAGTCCCCTTAATGTATCTTAGAACTCTTTTTGCTGCTTGAAAATGTAATTCACTTGGCTCTTGTCTGAACCTTGATAGGATGTTTACAACAAATGTAATATCCGGCCTTGTTGTAGTCAAATACATCAGACAACCAACCAAACTTCTATAAACTTTTGCATCAATCTTTTTGGCTCCGTCTTCCTTAATCAATTTTGAATTCTAAATTAGAGGTGTGCTGACGAGTTTGCAGTTCTCCATATTGAACTTCCTCAACACTTCATTTGCATACTTCATTTGGCAGATAAAAATCCCTTGTTGAGTTTGATGAATTTCCATCCCAAGAAAATACTACATTTCTCCCAAATCAGTTATTTCAAAAGCCTTCTTCAATTCTTCAATCACTCTTCCAATTAATATAAAGTTGCTGCCTGTGATCAAAAGATCATCAACATATAGTGAAATAATGACCATTTCTTCTTCCACTTGTTTTACATACAAGGTCTGTTCATTCAAGCTTTTGTGAAACCAAGACAACCAAGATGATAATTTGTTCTGTTATACCAGGCTTTTGGGGCCTATTTTAAACCATACAATGCTTTCTTAAGTAGATACACCTTGTCTTCATTTCCTCCCGCCAAAAAGCCTTCAGGTTGGTCAATGAAAATCTCCCCATTCAAGTGTTCATTTAAGAAAGCTGACTTGACGTCTAATTGATAAATTTTCCATCCTCTTTGAGCTGCTATAAAAATAGTAGCCTTGTGGTTTCATATCTAGCCACATGAGCAAATGTGTCTTTGAAATCAAAACCATGCTGCTGTTTATAACCCTTAACAACCAATCTGGCTTTGAGCTTGTTGATTGAACCATCAGGATTTAACTTGGTTCTATATAACCATTTGATACCAATCACTTGTTTATTCAATGTCTATCAACTAGCTCCCAGGTTTCATTTTTTTCAATCATGGTTATCTCCTCCTTCATTGTAGCCATCCCGCCTTGTGAATTTGCTGCTTCGACAAAGTTAGAAGGTTCTAATACAACTGAATTGCAAGTAGCATACACATCTGCCAGTGACCTCATCTTTGTCCTAGCATTCTCTGAGTCTGAACCATCATCGGGTTTTAATTCACCTTCATTAGTGCTTGTATCTTTGCTTTGTGGAATCAACCCATTAATTTGGATTTTATTCACTGAACTTGTCTCCCAATTCCATGAAGATTCTTCATCCACTTTGATGTCTCTGCTAGAAATCAACTTCTTGGTTTGAGGATTATAAACTCTGCATCCCTTAGCATTTCTACAATATCCAACCAGAATTACAATTTCAGCCTTTTCACTCAACTTGTCCCTTTTTGTTTCTGGAATATGGGTATAGCAAACACTACCAAACACTTTCAAATGTGTAATATCAAGCTTGACACCATACCAAACTTCATATGGAGATTTCTTTTCTAGAGCTTTTGTTGGCAATCTATTAAGAAGATATACAGTTGTGTTCACTGCTTTGGCCAAAAACTCCTTTGGAATTTTCTTCTCAATCATCAAACACCTGGCCATCTCCATCACTATCCCGTTCTTTCTCTCACACACTCCATTTTGCTGAGGAAAATAAGGTACAGTCAATTGGTGCTTGATTCCTTTAGAGTCACAGAATTTGTCAAATTGGTCACAACTATATTTAATCCCATTGTCTGTTTTGATTGTCTTAATTCTGCAGCCACTTTCATTCTCCACATAGTTCTTGAATTTTTGAAACATGGCTACAACCTCAGATCTTGTTTTCAAGAAATAAACCCAACTCATTCTTGTCATATCATCTATGAAATGGATAAAATGTCTGCTGCCATTCAAAGTGGTTGTTCTCATTGGACCACACACATCCGAATGGATCAACTCAAGCTTGTTTAAGGCCCTTCTTAACTGGTTTTTTGGACATGGAAATCTTGTTTGATTTCCAAATTGGCAAACATCACATACACGGGTTCATCATAAATCTCAGGCATGTTTTTAACAAGATTAAATTCATGCAAGTGCTTGAGTGAAGTATAGTTTGCATGACCAAACAATCTATGCCACAGAGAGGACTCAACTACTTCATGATGAGTGCATGTGTGGTGATGTTTTTCCAATCTATAGGAAAACTTCTATGCTTCATTTCTACAGTTATTAACTCATAGCCATTTCCATCTAGTATAGTGCATGCTCTATTTTTGAATATTAGGATGTGATTTTTCTCAAGCAATTGGCCTACACTAACCAAATTTTGATCTTTTCAGGCACATAAAGAACATCTTATATATGTTTGATACTTGTTGGAGTCTGCACCACTATCACACCAATTCCTTTTACCTCCACATAATCTCCATTGCCTACTTTGACTTTGGATCTATATGCTTTGTTCAGTTCAACAACGATACTTGAATTTACAATCATGTGGTAATTACAACCACTATCCAGTAGCCAAATTCCAACAATACTGTTGACCTTGATAGTAGTAAGTAGATGTTCCCCCTACTTCTCTTATTGATTTTCTGCAATCTGTGCCTGTTGCTGAGTTTGCTTTCCTTTTTGATTTTTGCAAACTTTCTCAACATGTTCAAATTGTTTATAGACCCTACATTGAACTCTAGGTCTATACCAATACTATTTAGGAGAATGTCCCTTCTTTTTGCAGTGAGGACAAGGAGCATACTTTGCACCTTTACTTCCATTTTTGCTGCTTTCAACCTCTTTCTTTTCAAACTGTTGTTTCTTCATTCCAAGGCTCGTTTGAGCTTTATATTTTCCTTTAACAAATAAGGCTCCTTCAGTTTGCTCCTCCTGCCTGATAAGCCTCCTTTGCACAGTGGCTTGAAGTGCATTCACCAGCTCTGACAAGGTTATTGAAGACAGGTCTTTTGAGTCTTCAAGTGATGAAATCTTTGCTTCAAACTTCTCAAGTAGACTTATTAAAACATTTTTCACTACCCTTTTGTTAGGCATATCATCTCCCAACAATCTTATTTGATTTACTACTTTCATCAGCCTATCAGAGAAATCCTTTGCAGCTTCATCTTTAAAGTCTCAAACTCCTTTCTAAGATTTAACACTTGCAATTGCCTTATCCTTTCATTGCCTCGGAACTCCTCTTTTAATCTATCACAGGCTTCCTTTGCAGTTTCACAAGTCATGGTTCTTATGAAAATTGCATCAGAGATGGCAGATTGAATGCAAGAGAGAGCCTTGAACTTCTTTTCAACCTTTTCACTGTGCTGCTTCAACTGAGCAATTGTGGGATTTACTCTGAGAGGTGGAGGCTCAATTCCAATTTCAATGATTTCCCACAAATCATAAGCCTTCAAATATGTCTTCACTTTTGTAGCTCAGAAATCATAATTCTCTCATGTGAAGGCAGAACGTAAAGGTGTTGAAAAATCACTTGAAGCCATCACACTTATTCTCAAATCACTCGGCCATTGATGAAAGGTAGCTTGCTGGTTGCTTGCTGATCTTCCTTTCCAAATCTTATTGTACAATTTTTACTGCATCTTCTAAGATCAAGACAGCTCTGATACCACTGAAGGGATATTGATTCAAAGAGAATGAAAGTTGAACTATATTTTTAAAACATAAAAAAACTACACGGTTGGTACATTACATGGCCAAATATATTTTCTTTACAAGAAGTTTCTAGCACCAATGATGATCAGCAGCTCCATACCTACTACAAGTTGACTTGTTGACAACTTGTCTAATGATTATACAAAAGGCCATACTTATGAAATATTTCAAAAAACTACACTACCAACCACTGTCCTTAATTCAACTAATTATAGGTACAAAAATCATCACACTTCAGCAGCAAAAGTGTCAATCATTTCTCAATGGAGACATGTATTGGCACTTGTAAGAAAACTAGATACCTCACCGGAGAAGTGAGAAAATTGATCCTGGAGATCCCAACTTGGAACATGGATTACTGAAAACCACAAAGTGAAAAGTTGGCATGTTGACTCAATGAGTCCGTTGCAGATATAACGACTTATTCATCTTTCCCATAGCCAAGGAGATATGGAATGCCATATCGAAGACCTGCTTTAATGGATTGGAGGAAACATGCATCTTTGAATAGAACCAAAGATCATTTTCTACCACACAAAATGGCCAACGATTACCAACGTTATATAATGAACATGTTGCTATTCTCCAAGAAACTGGCTGCGAGACTATCTCTCAGGAAAACACAGTTGAAGGGGTGGTCCAGTTGCATTCCGTGATGGCTAGTCCTCGAGTTCATATTTTTCTAAGTAGAATCGACTACAAATTGATCGGGTCCATGGAGAAATCTAACAAAAAGACACAAAAGCTTGATTTAGAGAGTACATATGCATATGTCAGGAGGTAATACAAACAGAAACCGACAATGGAAAGTTCTATTTTCCATTCTCTAAAAGCTCAACTATGCTGGCCATCCAAACTTGACAAGGACCATCGCCTGGCTCATGGAAGAATCAAAATAATCAATCAAGTGGAAAGTGATTTGACAGCCTGGTATGTTCTCATTGTGGTGAAACCGTTCATTCAAACCAGCTATCTTATTCATGAATTGGCTATCCTTGATCCTTGGACTTCACAAAGAAACCTCGAAAATGGATTGTAGGGAAAGCTATGGGAACCTCTACGGATGAAAGCTAATCGCACCTACGACAAACGTTGCACACCCACGTATTGTTGGTAAGACATCTGTATTCTCTGAAACTTTTAAGAATAGTACTCTGATTATCACTACTGGTACATCCAATCATATGACTAGGAACTCATATCCCTTCTTCTCAATCTATTATGTTGAGAAAACATATCTTGAGAGAATTTTTTTCTACCCACAATCCACTTCACCTTAATAAGCCCAATAAAGACACTACACAAGAATGTAAAAGCAAAATCAGTATCCATCTTACATAATTTCCAACCTAGCATGCTTTCGAGGCATAGATAAATGGCTAGAAACTAAATCTCTCCACCTAAGAACGAAGAGCAACATAGCAATAAAACTAAAAGCTTGAAAATAATGTAGATAAAAAGATTACATACATGTGGAAGAACATATTATATCTGTTAATTACCAAACTAACCCATGAAAATGAAATCGAGATGATCAAAATAAGACAACATTTCGACTATTATTTCAATAATAGAACTTTTCACTACTAGTTCATGGTAGATAATTCTTGTAAAAAATATTACTATACAAACCATGCAGGTCATGTGTTATATAACTTAAAAGAGAA
>CAIGRS010111234.1:0-12204 GCA_903798395.1 Fraxinus floribunda
CTAAAAGTGGTTTCTGAAACTGGGTCTCTCTTGACAACGAAATAGATGGCGGAGCTTTGTTTGATGGCTTCAAATAGCTACCTTCCTCTTCCTGGGCTTGTCATCTACCCTGAACAGTCTATTACCAAGGTTTCTAAGGTAAAAATAATTTCCTTTGATAGATTAAATTAGCGGGGCTGATCAGATTTGTTGTAAATCCAATTGGATTTTTTGATGAATCAATTGAGTTGATTCGGATAATCTATTTTACAATTGGGTTTTTTGCTTACTTTTTGTCTTGGATGTTAATATATTTTACTGCCTTTGTGGGGGGTTTGGATTCTTGAACGTCAAAAAATATTCAAGCCTAAATTTTTTGTTATACTATGCTTGGAGTTTGAATGTAAGTTGTTATATTTTAAGTTTTTTATGGCAACGGAGCGGGTACAGGACGGATGGTCCATTCCCATCCCTCTCCCGACGGGTATTTTTATTACCTTGCCCCATCTCATGCCCGATTAAAGCGGGGTCTTGCCCCATCTCATGCCCGATTAAAGCGGGGTGGGACGAGGCGAGGCAAGTCTCTTGCCCCATTTTTCGTCCCATTTATTTTTTCTTTTTATTTTTTATTTATTTTATTTTTTGCTTTTATTTTTTTTATATATTTAGTTAATAAATATTATTACTTTTTTATTAATTTGTTAAAAACAATTTATCTTCTCTTTAAAAATGATGATAAATTTATTATTTTTCTTCGATAAAATACTTAAATTTGAAATTAACTTTAAACGGGGGCGGGGACTATATTTCCCATACCCGCCCCATACCCATTTCAGGTTAATGACTCTCGCCATTTACCTGGTTAGGCGGGTAATTCCCGCCCCATTCGGGGCGGAGCCTCACGGGTATCGGGTTGAACGAGTTTTTTTGTCATCCCTAAGTTNTATTAATTTGTTAAAAACAATTTATCTTCTCTTTAAAAATGATGATAAATTTATTATTTTTCTTCGATAAAATACTTAAATTTGAAATTAACTTTAAACGGGGGCGGGGACTATATTTCCCATACCCGCCCCATACCCATTTCAGGTTAATGACTCTCGCCATTTACCTGGTTAGGCGGGTAATTCCCGCCCCATTCGGGGCGGAGCCTCACGGGTATCGGGTTGAACGAGTTTTTTTGTCATCCCTAAGTTTTTAGAACGTATTTCACCATATGTAGTATTATGGTTTTTAGAACGTATTTCACTATATGTAGTATTATGACTGTGGCTGCAATGCACAAACAACTGTGATATGTAATGGTTTTATCATTTCCTTGTTTGCTGATATAATTAGAATTGTTATGAAGCATTTATCAATCAATCTATTAGGCACATATTTCTTAGTTTAACTTGCCCGTCTCTTTGTTTCTTAGCTCGTATGCAACTTGAACATTTTAATTTGGGTGTCATGTAATAGTATTTGCTTGAGCATGAAGGTTGATCTCACTATATATACTATGATGGTATTTCTGCTTTTAAGTATAATATTAGCTGTTCATCAAGAGTTTTTTTTTTTTTTTTTTGGGTGTTTGGATCCGAACTTTAGTCTATTTGTTCCAATTACCCATCCTCCATGATCGATGAGGTTATTAGTGGTCCACTGCGCGTAAAATTTGATATCTTTGTTCTTGTATATCTGCCTTCAATGCACACCCACATCAATATTGAGCAATTTGTTAGTATTTTTTATGCTCCCTTTGATGCCCCCAACTTCTTACAGACATCTATTATCTTTGTACATTTCAGGTCTATCAACATATTCTCCCCTTTCACGGGCCAAACCAAGATTTGGCAAAGTTGGGCTCCTCTGATCTAATTCTGCACCGGAAAATGGAGTGGAAATCCACAAATGGGGTGTTGCAGCGTAACCAATTTGTCATGAACTCATCAGATAAAAGGCCTGTACTAATTGATGTTCAAGGTCCATATCTCACCAATTTCTGTCCTTTATGCAAATTCCTTTTTCTCCTTAGTGACAGTATATAATTTCTTGTTTTTGCATATTCACTAATACTGACAAAAATAAATCAACTACATGAAGATACGCTTTAGGTATTTTATTGTCCTTCTATTTCGTTATGCTTAGTTATTCTACAACATACCTGAGGTTAATCAGATCACTGAAACTATTGCTCCATTAAATAATAATTACCATTTCCGCATATTCTTTTTGCTCTTTGCAATCTTTGGAATTGCATGATGTTGAAGTAATCCTTGTTCTTTATTTTGACTAACAGACACTACTACAAACACAATACTGTTTAGCTTTGGGATTGCTGAACAATGCATAAGGCGGGAGAGGATCATGAAGTTACTTGCATCTGCATCGACTGAAATAGAAAGCAGTTTACTAGATTTATCAATGCTCTATGATTTGTGGGGTCCTCAACCACCAATCACAGATTTGCCTCAACCAACATTTGCTCCTTATTCTAGATGGTGCTTTAGTGATGAGGAGCCTCAGCAGTCGCTAATATATCCAACCCAGGAATTTTACTTCAAGAAACCTAAGGTGGACTTTGTGGGGGATTTAGTCGTGGGTGGCGAACTATCGCTTAATGGTACTGGAATTGAGTTTAAAGATATACTATCAGTTATTGATGAATTGCATTTGTTGAAGAACTCGAGCAAGTCAAGTAAGCAGACAATGCTGGTCCCTTACTTCGAGAGGTATCGGCTTTCTTTCTTTCTGCATCCGTTAACTTTGTCTATCAGATTTGTACTTCTGTATAAACCTGACAAAGTTTGGCCTTGATTTCTCATATATAAGAGGATGTAGAGTTAAACTTGACCATGGTTCAAGTTTTTTGTTCTCTATAAATTCCCTTAGGGCCATCTTAGATGTGACGAGATAGTTAATATTATCATACTATATTAATCACCGCACTTTCATTTCATTAAACAGGCGGAGAAGAGGAGCAAGTGCTAATGCAAAAAGAGCAAACCTCGAAACTGTGAAAATTGCTCCTGTGAAGAGGTAATAATGCACTTTCACATCAAGAATTTTCTCTTATTGTTTTACCCCATCCATTTTCCTGATTGGCAAAACGACCTCTTAACGCCTGTTTAACTCTGGTCAAAGATTTACAGCTCAGGCAATCTTTTCCGTTGAATAGTTGTCCGTTAGTCAAGAAATGAAATATCTGATTATCATGTTAGGTCGCCAAGATTCAAATTATGGCTTATTATTAAAGGAAGAATGCTCCCTAGTGAATCTCAAATTGTAATATCTGGCTTGGGTCAGTGTTATTATATTATTATGGCTCTTATTCCTGGTTAATCGGGTTCAATAACACCATATCATAAAAATCGTCTTTTCAACCCTATTCTCGACTTTGCTATCATGTCCATTTACATGCAAGTAAATGCCTTTTTTCGCTTAGAGTTGCCTATTTGAAGAGTTGAAGACCTAAATACTAGGATTCTGTCAAATAAATTCTGTTGCGGAGCAGTAAATGAACATAGTATTCTCTTCTTTGTTTTTCCTTTTTCATTTGATAAATGATTAGATGGTGCAATGGTAAACACAGAAACACAAAGATTAACAGAATTGTGCAGCAATAAAGCAGGCAAAAGGGAAAAGAATTATTCAAACCCTCCCCCGTATCTTATTTTCTTGTATAGTTAAAGTTTTGTTTTATTTGAATATTGTAGTCAGTTTTTTCAATCCTTCCTGCAACTCCTCCAAATTAGGGGGCATTCACAAAATACTCAGGAATTTGGCACATTTGGCTAAGCTTTTGTAGAAGTTACTTTTTGGCGGTTAGTTGAATTTTTTTTTTTAGAAAGCGAGTCTTTGCTTACTCCTCAGGGAAGTACGTTTTATAAAGCTTAGCCAAACATGCTCCAATTATCCCCCCTTCCTACCTTTCTTACTTCTTGGCTTTGTACCATTCGAGAAACTTAATTGCTCTTGCTCTCATATCTTGTGCGATACCTTTTGTTGCAGTCCCCATAAAGTGAAGGATAGAAACTTGCAGAAGAAGACCAGTAAAAAATCCAGTAAAGAGAGGGATCTCTATTCTAACAGCTCCCTCCACGCTTGTGAAAGCCTTCTGTCAATAATGGTCCACAGGAAGCAGCAGGGACGAAGTGCAATCCTTTCACTAAAGAAATCTGGTCCTGAACTACCTCAGCTTCTGACCCAAATTTCTGCAAGTATTGCCGGGACAGGCATTGCTGTTCTTTTCTCCGTCATCTGCAAAGTTGCTTGTGGTCGGGTACCCTTCTGCGCCTCTAAAGTTCTGACCACTGGTGTGGGCTTCGGATTAGTTTGGCTGTCGTGGGCAGTCAATAAACTGAGGTATACGGTGACCTCTATTAGCAAGAATTCTGGCAAGTTGGGTATGAAGGAAGATGAAATTATGGACAATCTGGATCGTACTTTGAAGGATGTTTATTTTGGAGCAGCCGCGTTACTGGCAATTGCTATGCTGAAGCTGGCATGACTTAAGAATAGAATGCAATTTTGGTTTGAGGGTCCTTTGTAGATAAAGAATAATCACAAGTGTAAAACATGAGTGTCTTAGAACTTGAGCCATGCTTTTTTTCGTTGATAGTTTGGATTTTACTGGTGCAGAGGTCAGTGTTTAGCAATTAAATATAGGGTTAATTACAGTAATTATCACTAAAATTTTGTGTAATAGGTAATAGTCACTCAAGTTTTCAATTGTTACCGTAATTTAAGTCCTATGTGGTATCGTTAATTCATTTTTTTATTACACCTAGTCGACAAAATTAGGAGTAAGAAATTGAGAATTAAACACGTCTAGAAGGTAATGTAGTTTTAACATTGATAAAATTTAGTTTTGATATGGATCAAATTTTAGGTTGAAATTAGTGATGGCAATGGGGCAGGTTCGGGATGCCCTCACTCCCCCGCCCCGCCCCCGCTTTAGATTGGGCGGGGAGGGGGTACGGGCAAGGGGCGGGCACCCCATTTAATTCAGAACTACACAAGTTACTTCACCAAGTAAATTTATCACAAGTCATTATTTGAGAAACGTACAATAAAAGACGCTGGATATACATTCCACCAAGTGTACATCTAGCTTGACATTTAATGTGATGCTTGAAAAGGATTGGAAGGAAAATTGTTTATTTTATAAAACGTTGTGTTGTTACATAACACAATGTAGAAGATGATGAACATGTAACATACATTTCACCTTACCAGTGAGAGGGATGCTCCAGAAATGTGCATATTGCTTTTTAGGATAAATAGAACATGTACTAAAATATTGTCAAATATACCATACGATACTTACCAAAATCGTGCTTAAAGCATATACCAATATCGACAAATAGAATTTTTGTTAGCAATTTAAATAATACAGATTTGACATCACGACAATTTAAGGGCAGTCTCCTGTCTAAACGGTATTTTTTTTTTTTTTTTTTGGACAAGTTCTCCAATTCGGAATTTTGTGCTTATGTAAGTGGTGGTTTTTTATTTCACTAATTAGCAACCCTCGAAGAAAAATGACATTAAATAAAAAGTCCCAGGACAAGCTGATGTAACCATTCCAGGAGACAAACCTTTGTCATGCAAATAACGTTACAAATGAATCTTCATTTCTAAACCTCTTCTGCTGAACAAAATTAGTCGAAAGGAAGCAGCCTTGAAGCCTTGTATTTGCACCTCAACTTACGACTTTTGAAACAACACCGGCACCAACAGTTCTGCCACCTTCCCTCAGTGCAAATCTTTGTCCTGAAAATAAGAAGAGATTGATTGTAAGGGTCTTCTACGACATCTAGCCGCTTTTTGATGGCCATTATCGAGAAAAAAAATGATGTTTTGAACAGTGATATTTCGGAGAATATGTAGTTAAAAAGTAGGAAAAGTTTTGGATTTACGTGCAAAATATTTTATTGTGTGAATACGTGATTGAAAATGATTATTGAGAATTAAAGAGAGTTGTTTTAAAGGGATTTCAAACTAAAATTGTTGTCTAGAGAAGAGAACAATTCTCATGTCACTTGAGAAAATTAGAATTGCCAAAAGAAACCTTTCTCTAAGCACAAGAAAGTTTTTTCATGATTTTCTTCTTAAAAAAGGACTAGTAAGAAGCAAATATCAGGATTGAAAGGTGCTAGGAAAGACACATGACCAAAGCCAAAATAAAATAAACAAAAATGTATTGGATGAGGAACTGACATGTTATAAGAAAAATAGGGTATCTGACATATTATAAGAAAATGACCTTAGATGAGTTTCAGTGACGATATCAGAATAACATTATTCAAAACAATTGAAGGCTTTTCTACTCAAGCACTAAGAACTCATAAAACACATGCCCAGTATACATTCTTCAGCAAGTATAAAGCAGAAAATAATCACAATGACTAAGTATTCCAAAAACACCCCATCACACTTTCAGAAAAGAAAATGATCAAATAAGCAGGATCAATGAGTGTAAACTTTATGGTCGTTGAAATAAAAACAGGAACAGAACGTCAATGTGCATACAAAGCAACGTCTTTTCCATGGCTTATAAAAATTAGGATACACACCTGCTTCTAGTGGAACTGGGTATATCAGCTCAAAGGTAGCTGTCACATTATCCCCAGGCATAACCATCTTAACATTTTCGGGCAACTCGACTTTACCAGTGACATCAGCCGTCCTCATGTAGAATTGTGGTCTGTAATTTGAGAAGAAGGCTGTATGGCGACCACCTTCCTCTTTTGTGAGCACATATATCTCTGCTTCAAACTTTGTGTATGTTTTAATGGTGCCAGGCTTTGCAATCACCTGCAACAACAAAGATCAGTGGAAATGGTTCATTGCCCTGATGATTTCACTTTTATCATGTAATGCCAAAGGCCGGACCAGCAGCACTTCTAAAATTCATGTAAAAACAGACCAGATCACTCGTATATTATACCCACTCCTTAGCATCTCAATAATAACTAAAGTGGAAATGCGTGCTCACTGAATTTCCACACAATCAGTCCTTGAAGGGTTGAAGTCTAGAAGCAGAATTCAGTGTCACATCCAGGTAAATTACAGCATAGAACACTACTACTGTGTTATAGAAAACAATCGGTGACACTGACCATTCCTCGTTGGATATCCTCACGTTTTGTGCCACGAAGAAGAAGACCCACATTGTCACCAGCCTAGGAAAAGATAAGATTTGTAATGAGTGCCACAGATAAATTCAGGTAAAGCAACTAGTAACTGAATCCCTTTACCTGCCCATAATCCAAAATCTTCTTGAACATCTCAACACCAGTCACCGTAGTTTTTCTAGGATTCTATAGGACAAAAATGCAAGTCAGTAGCATGATGGACAAAATTTGGCATTACAGAGACAAATTTAATCATATAAAAAATAAAATTCGGGCATAAAATAGGATTTAAAAAGAATAATTAAGAAATAACAAGTTTGAATCCAAGAGGAGGGAAGTGATAGGTAAAGCTGGCTCAGGGCATCAAGAACCTAAATCAAGACTGAGGTTTGGCCACATCCAACCTGATCACTGCGCTAATCAAATACATGAAAACCTAGGGGACCAATCAATTTACGAACAAAAACTTGTGATATCCAACTTGTTTTACATATACACTCAAATTTAGAAATTGAAAATTAATATCTTAAGCAACCATGAAAGTAAACTAGCAAGTATAGTAAATACCATGTAACTCATCAACTATTTATCATGATTGACCAATTTCCTCCTTAAGATGAACACTGAGGAATGTCATCTTGACCCGGAGCACCTACCTGCGCCCAACTGATCTAGACAATTCTATGTTACCTTCTTTGCCTACATGTTCCCTCTTCTCCTACTTCCCCCCATATACGAATATTTAATAAGGAACATGGGGTTGACCTCCTGTAAAAGAACAAGACCATTTTTTAGTTCTCTTAGGAGTCAACTTCAACTTTCCACTTTTGGCAGGTGAAGATGAAGAAGGTTTAAGGTCGATAGTGCCCACTCTTTCTCTAGTTTCAAAAGCTGATATTCGAGCCCTCCTATTCTGAACTAGACTCGGGAAGTAAACAAGTGGAAGTGACCTTGTTAATTCCAGCAGTAGAAACTTGAATCCGAATAAATTAGATGCCCCAATAATAGTATAGGCTTAATAGGTTGGATCAGTAATCGTCTACCCATTAGAAGCATTAACTTTATACCAGCCCCAACTAAGATGACAAAAAATAGAACAAAATCAACGTCAGAAGAAATTGACTTCCAGATCAGGTTGGTTTTGACCTGTGTAAGCCCCAAAATCTCCACATCTTCTCCTATTTTGATCACTCCCTGTTCGACGCGTCCAGTGGCAACAGTACCACGCCCCTTCAAGACACCAAGAAAAGAGTGTCAAAATGTAAGGAACCAAGGACAGACAAGAAATTTTATCCCATTATTATCGGACTGCATAGTTTATTAAAGATCAATTAGAGATATCATTTGACCAAAAAATAACATAGTAACAGATTTACTATATCAATGAAGTATAATTAAATAATGCCAGGAGATTTAAAAGAATAGAAAAGAGGCAGCACTTTAGACATGAGGGCAGTTCTTTGCATGACATAATCAATATATAAAGCATATCTAGTTTACCTGAATAGTGAATACATCTTCAACAGGCATCAGGAAAGGCTTATCAAGTTGGCGTACAGGATCAGGAATGTATGAATCTACAGCTTCCATTAGTTTTAAGATAGCATTTTTCCCTATTTCTTCATTTTTACCCTCTAAAGCAGACAGAGCAGATCCTCGA
Organism: Fraxinus floribunda; assembly: GCA_903798395.1. Classification (NCBI taxonomy): domain Eukaryota; kingdom Viridiplantae; phylum Streptophyta; class Magnoliopsida; order Lamiales; family Oleaceae; genus Fraxinus; species Fraxinus floribunda. The sequence goes on from CAIGRS010111234.1 coordinate 8,761, forward strand.
ATAATGGGGATTTCATCCCCAGGAAACTTGTAAAAGCTAAGCAATTCTACAAATATAATGAGGTCATACAGAAGAATTAGAGTTGCAGTTCAAAATATGTATACTCAATGACTCAATATCAGACTCAAAATTTAGCTTGCCTCGTAGTTCCATTTCCACAAGTTCCAGCAATTCTGGGTCATCGACAGTATCGACTTTATTAAGAAAACATACAAGTGACGGCACACCGACCTGCATTGAGAGTAAAGTCAAACAGATAACAAAAATAAGGACCTGTACTTCCATATCATGGTTTTCTAGAAATGTTAAATTTCATGTCATGATAGCAACCTGTCGTGCCAGAAGAATATGTTCCTTCGTCTGGGGCATTGGCCCATCAGGGGCTGAAACAACTAGAATACCCCCATCCATTTGAGCAGCTCCCGTAATCATGTTCTGTATATGACTCGAAATCAAAGAAGGAACCATCAGATAATAATTTTGGCAACAATCAAGCACATAACAAATGAATGACATTTTCCACAAAATTGAATTCAAATTGTATAAGCAGTTAAGTGGTCAATACCAATATGTTTAGCTAAAGGTTCCAAAGTTTCCATATTGTTAACAATAATTTCAGATTTATATATATTCGAAACTCACGAGCAAAATGGATCCCATGGGGTTCAGATATTATTTCCTTCAGAGTGGTTTTGTAAGACATGTTTGAGCCGGTAAATCCATGTGTGGGAAATATTTCTGAAGTCAGAGATGAATCTGACTGGGCTGCTTCAAGAAAAAAATAACTAATTGGGACAATAAAAGATGTGGCACATCACCTTCTGGATTGCAGATGTGATGTGATGAAGAAGGATATAAAATGGTAGGTGAGAAATTTTTGAGAAGATTGACATGAGAATTTTTCATTCAAGGTGCCTGGCCTCATGTATATCACGTAGATACTCATGTGATGACAAGCCATTCTAATGTTCTATTCATGGAAATGGAAAGCAAAAATAAAAAATAAAAAATCAGTACATTAGAATAAGAACAGGTTAATTTTACATCTCACTTTAACATAATCAGCATGTCCAGGGCAATCTACATGAGCATAATGCCTCTTCTCAGTCTCATATTCCACGTGTGCCTGCAAAATCAAATTATACATTCCAAATAAAATCAAAGAAGCTGCAGGCAAAAATAAATGATAAATCTAACGGGAAAAACAAAGAGAAAAGATTCCAACCGTGGCAATTGTAATTCCTCTCTTTTTCTCTTCAGGAGCTTTGTCGATTTCATCGAAAGCAATGGCCTTAGCCTTCCCTTCTTCTGCTAAGACCTATATTAAAATCAAGAAAACACATCTCTGAGTCCATGTAAATACAAGAGACAGATACAGTATAAGAAGCCACAAGAAAGAAGAAAAGTAAAATTTAAAAAAATAGTGTTATAAAATGAACAAGAATCACAGATGTTTGTAATATTACCCTAGTGATTGCAGCCGTTAGGGTAGTCTTTCCATGGTCAACGTGTCCAATAGTTCCAACATTCACATGAGGTTTTCTGCCAGTGCAATTGACAAAATTAAACAGTCAGCAAGTAAATTATAATTCCGAATTCACCTTCCATCGTTCATTTATTTCCTCGGCCTTAATAAACAGAAGATATTTATAACAAAACATCATCCTCATCAAATATCCAAAAGAAAAAAAAAAAGTTCAAAAATCATTACACATTGGTTGCATATAATATATAATCCAGAAAGTCTTTTACCAAAAAAGTAATACAATTACACCATTTGACCAAACGAGTCAAAACAAAACATGAAAGCTAAATGAAACAAGTAGAATCTCAACTATTGTAAGTAATTTGACTCTCTACAGATAACTCGATTTGGACTTTACATATTTACACATGGGTAATATAAGCATAGCTTACGTGCGAGTGAAGGTGGCCATGGATCTCCACCAAGGGTTGGAAACAGAGGGGATTTCATTGGAAGATATCGGCGATTCGAAAACTGAGAACGCCGAGGTGGCGGCTGATACTCGGCAGCTGGAGGAGTATATTTGTGGAGTCAGTGTAAACACGCGCCTCGAATTAGAGTTTCGAAATGCTACCGAAGCCATTTCCGGTAAGGAAAAATGGAGAGCGAGAGTGTGCGTGCGCGTCTGAGAGAAAGAGAACCCACGGGTTTGGAACTGCGTGAAGTGGGTTTTTCAAATGCAGGGTTTTGGAAATGGAAACAGCTTTTAGGCGACGTCGTTTTTTGAGCCGTTTATTTTTTGGGATGGGCTTTATGATTATCAAATTTACTCGGGCTTTCTAACATCCTGGGCTGTGGACAGCAGAAATATGGCCCATCTTTTCTTTTCCATGGCAAAGGGACAAAAATTCACCTTGCCTCCTAGAAAATGGGGTACTTACAAAAATACCCTTAAAATTAGAGGTGTTTTGAAAAATACCCTTAAAATTATATAAAAAAATTTTAGGAAGTAAAAAATACTGTGTAAAATAAAAAAGTGACACAATGTCACTTTTTTTTTATAAAAATGTCACTTTTCACTACCAAATAAAAGAGACACTTTTGAAATTACTATTCACACTTTCGTCCAGTTAAAACGACGTCGCTTTGGCATTAAAAAAAAAATATATTTTTCTCTCGACATTTCTCAATTCGGTAACTCATTCGGGTGAAGTAGAATAACTCAAAATATTTTAGGGGTTGGGGGAGGGTCAGTGATTGTTCATTGAAAATATAGGGCTCCTGCTAAGTGTTAACATGATGTATAGAGTGACATATGTTTGGTGCTAGATGGTTGCAAGGAGAAGTGTTAATAGTTTTGAATGGAAATCTCGATAAGTAATGACAGTAACTCTAACAGTATAGTAGTGAAATTTCTTGTCGCGTAAGTAGCGATCTGCATAATTGGTGCAACAACTACCCCGCTATCTTCGACATGGACCTAGTGAAATTAAATTCTCCTTGAAGATACCAACGGCTAGAGGGTATTGCTTTTTGTATCTTATTGCTTTATTATCAATTTTTATTATGCCCCAATTTGATCGCCATTATAAAGAGAATTAGAGGGAAATGGTGTTTTTGAATAATGTTTTTTTGGAAAATGTGTGGTTAAAAATTATAAAAAAATATTAGATTTATATGTATAATATTTTCAAGCCTATTTGAGTCACCATTTTTTATTTTTATTTTTTGATAAAAATGTATTTTGGAATAATATTTTGATGAAGAATGTGTAGTTAAAAAATAAGGTAATTTTTGAATTTGCGTGTAATATTATTTTATTGAAAAATGTGTAATTGAAAATAAGAAAGAAAAATGTACTTTGAAAATAATGAGGATCAAATAAGGGCTAATGTGAATATGTTGTTGAAAATGAGTATTAGATAAAAGTTTTATTTAAAGAGAAACAATGATGGTTATTGTTAACAAATATAATCTTA
>CAIGRS010111290.1:0-12157 GCA_903798395.1 Fraxinus floribunda
AACGTATTTTCAAAAATTTCAAAACAGACACTCAAAACACAAAACACAAACGAATTCAAAACACAAAATTGAAATGGAGAATGGCCCCGAGAAACCCTCAAAACCCTCGAGCAGCCGTGCCAGTTCAAACCCCGCTGGAACCTATCCGTATAATCACTACGAAATCCCAATCCCCATAGCCTCCCCTTCCCTTAACTCCATCTCCTCAAACAGCAATGGTAAATCTCCTCTTTTCTTCTTTACTCACAGACTAACTGATATATTGTATTCGACTTTCTGATTGTATATTTGTATGTATTTGTACAGGAGGATGTTGATCCAGAGACCGCGGCAAGACAGCCAAAGAAGATAACGTTCAAGAAGCTTGGCTTCAGGGGTGTTGATCTTGATGCCCTTTTTGATGTGAGAGTAAGTTTCTATATTTGTACAGGGTCGTCCATTTTGATTTGGCACAATCAAACAATAGTTCTGTGCCGGATAATTGGAAAAAAAAAAAATTTGAAGGTGCATCTTAACTTCCATCTAACTAGGAAAATTCTGTGCCCTAAAATTATTCTTCAATCCAAATTATTTTAAGTCTATTTGATTTGCTTAGATAATCTGGCATGTGCTCTACTTCCCAGGACATTTTAAGGTTTGTTTGTAAGGTGAAATGTCAAATACTCAACAATATTAAACTAAAAAGTTTGTCTATTATATTATTCAGTCTCGTTTAGTACAATGCATTTTATAATCTAGTAATTGTGTAGTATTTTTTTTTTTATGTTTTCTTTAATCTGGAGAATACCAAATTGTAGGCTGCAGCCACTGAAGGACAAGAAGGGAGCGTAGTCACAGATTATTTTCTCAAGGTACAAGCACCGAATCTTTTCCATTTCATGTAAAATAATATAAGATTGGACAAAACTAATGATCCTGTTAATTTCTTTTCAGTTATTGGGACTGGAAACTTGTGCACATACCATGATTGGAGATGAGCTCATACTGGGAATATTTGGAGGGCAAAAGAAACGCGTTACTACATGTATACAAAAAAACTTCATTTCTGATGAATTATTGAATGCTTTTATACTAAGTTTTAACTTTAATTTAATTAAATAAATCACAGGTGAAATGCTGGTTGGGCCAGCAAATGCACTTTTTATGGATGAAATATCCACTGGATTGGACAGTTCTACAACATTCCAAATTGTAGATTTGCTTAGAAAATATGTCCATATTCTCAAAAGGAACTGCTATTATATCACTCCTACAGCCGGCACCTGAAACTTATGAATTATTTGATGACATAGTTCTGTTATCTGATGGCCAAATTGTTTAACATGGCCCTAGAGAATATGTGCTCGATTTTTTTGAATCCATGGGTTTCAAATGCCCAGAGAGGAAAGGGGTAGCTGACTTCCTGCAAGAAGTAGGTAATCAATGATAATAAGCTTAATTTTCTGCTTACCAAGTCCATATCTAGATAGTTACTGTTAGAGAATAATATTTTCCAGATTCTATGTTGTCCAAATTCTATGCTATAATCTTCTATAATTGTTTGATTTTTAAATTGTTACCCAATTCTCCTATTCCTTTCAGTGTTTCTTGGCCCACTATATTCACTTCGTAGTTCTTAGCACACGAGGAAATATTAATTCTGATGCAGGTGACATCAAAGAAAGATCAGTGGCAATACTGGTATGTATAGAGGAGCCTTACAGATTTGTGACTGTCAGTGAATTTGTGAAGGCATTTCAGTCATTCCACATTGGGCAGAGTCTGAGAGATAATCTTGCATATGCATTTAACAAAAGCAATAGCCACCCAGCTGCCTTAACAACAACGAGGTATGGTGTGGGAATGAAAGAATTTGTGAAAGCATGCACCTCAAGAGAACTCTTGCTAATGAAAAGAAACTCATTTTACTACTTGTTCAAGCTTTGCCTGGTGAGTAACTAACTGTACCTGGAGTCTGATAATAGGATGAATTGAGGCTGTAATTTGTAAATACGTATTATCATGAATATATTTATCATTTCTTTATTTTCTGATTTTTTTCAGATTATCATAATGGCATCTATATCATTGACACTGTTCCTACGAACTACAATGCACCAGGATAACATACAAGATGGAGTAATCTACATCGGTGGTCTTTTTTTAACTCACTATATTCCTGTTCAATGGAATGCCAGAGATGTCCATGACAATTAACAATCTCCAGATTTTTCCGGATGCTTTTGAATGTTCAGCTCCTGAAATCTAAGACCAATTACATTAGTTGAATCATTGAACTTATGATCTTCCAGTGTATCTAATTATTGATTTGCTAATTTGTTGCTGCTAATTGTCACAAAACAAAATGGATAGGATCTTTTCTTGTTACAATTTATTCTTTTGCGAAATTTCCTTACTAAAATCAACAGCAGCAAGCTGAAAAGGAGAGACGAGTTTGATAAGATGCTTGAAGAGAACCGCAGAAGGGTAGAAGAATCTTAGAGGAGAAGCTCTGGAGTTCCAGATAAAAAAGAGGAAGAAGGATTGTGAGAGTTGAAGTGATTCAAAGACAAAAGGAAGAATTACAGAGAAGTGTTGTAGCAATTATCTTTTGAGGAATAATTTTGATTTTATGTACATCTATTTCTTACATTTATTTAAGTGGTGTTGTATCACATTCTAATGTTCAAGTGTATGGATTCAAGAAATTGTAATGAAATTATCAATTCTTATGCAATTCCAAAATTCATTCAGAAGTTGCATTTTCAATTTTGCCAATCTATTTGCATAAATTGTTGTTACAACAACAAAAAAATAAAAATTACAACGTTTGCCAAACGTTGTCGAATTTGGCAAACGTTGCGAAAGACAGTCTTTCGCAGTGTTTGTCAAACGTTGCCTTATCTCTCTAAGGCAACGTTTTTTAAACGTTGCGAAAGTCTTCGACGTTCAAAAAACGTTGCTGTATTTCTTTACTCTACAACAACATCTCGATTTGCAACACACGTCCAAACGTTACTGTAGGCCTACGGCAACATTTTTTTAACGCTGTCGTAGACTGATTTTGTTGTAGTGATGGTTAAAGGTCTGCAAGGCCAGCCTTGGCCCTGGCCCAAGGCGAACTAGGCAACCAACTTGGGCGTCTTAGAAAAAAATTCAGCCCAAAACTCACCCCAAAAGATCAGTCCAAAATTCACCCAACTCAAAATAAGCCTTTTTTTTACCTAAATTGGAAGAGAAGACGTGAGAAATTAACCAAACGGCAAAAAATGATCCTTCAATCCAACTTATACTTGCAGCAAAATCCCATACAAGATCTTGCTTTCTTTTGTAATTTTGTCTTCCATATAATGGATTGTTCATCCGATTTTGGCAGATGCAAAAATACTTTTGGCTGATTTCGACATGTGCATATGTGTGCAATTTAAGAGTAAACGTTTGGCTTATTATTCAGGTTTTTGTTTCTCCCTTTGCATTGGCTTATTATTTAGGCTTTGACTTGTAATTAAAGATTTTTTTTACTGCTTGAAATGATTAATGCTGCTTTACATGAATATGGGATTCGTGAAACATGATTTATGTCCTTTTGTTTGGTCATGTTATAAAGGGTAGGAAAAATACTGGGAAAACCTAGTTCATTCAAACTGTGTGGTCAAGAAAACTGGTTTCAACAATTGGTGAATTATCACCACTTGAAGCATTTTAAGGGGCTTGAAATCTAAAACAAGGGTGAAGAGGTAACAGAATATAGACATCTTAATTGGACTCATTCACTGAGATAATCAATTAAATAAAAAGGGTGGAAATGAAAAGAAAATGGAATCTTACCAAGGAAATTGAGAGTAAAACTCACCGAATGTGTGGAGAAAGGTAAAGGAAATAACGTATACAATTTCTTTCACCTAATAATGAGTGAGAGTTTTTAGGGGTAAAAGATAAATAAAAAAAATTTGCACTATTGATTCATAAACATAGCAATTTCAGTCTTTAAACTTTCATTATAAGTTCCACAATTGACTCCTAAACAAAAATATGATGATGTTTAAGGATTTCTAGTTGATTTTGAAAAGCTTAGCCTTCATTCTGAGTGGTTTTATTACTTATTTTACACCTCAAAATGAATGCTAGTTGAATTAGTGCATACACATCTTTGTAGAACGATCAAGCCCACATATTTTGGTATAAGTAATGACTTCATGTTATCATTGACGACTCTTCTTACAAAACACGAATGTATTTTCTTAGAGAATAGTCCAATGCATTTGACGCTTTCAAGAATTTCAAGGCGATGGTGAAAAATCGAGCAAAATCAGCAAGATGAAAACTGCATTTTTTCCCCTTTGATAAGGATGAACAAATTGATGTGATTCTGCCTCAACTAACACCATCAACTCCACCTCCAAAATATGGTCAAGATATACCTTCGTCTTAAAGCAAAATACCACATATTTTAGAAGTCGTAAGGAGATTTATGAAGATACCAAGGAGTTATGTCAACATTTTTGCAAATTAACTTTATTTGTAAATTTGCCGATCATGCGGTTATTTATTTCGATGACATCATTCGATGTGATAAATGGAAGAATGACATGAACAAAGAGATCAGAGCAATTAAGAAGAATGATCAGGCAATTGGTAATATTTCTGAAATAAGGAATTGAATTGTTAGTTTAGAATTTGATGCAAGGGAAAGTATTATAAAAAGAAATTTATGTATGAATTAACTATTTAGGCGAATAATCGGGAAAAAAAATCCAAGTTTTAATACAATATTCAAATCATCATCTTACAACAAAATCATAACAAATTTATACAAAACTTTCAACTGGACTTTTAAAGCAAAACAAACTCTTAAAAATATATCTATTTTGATTAAATTCATAATCAAAATAAAATTTCATTAAACATAAAATGATAAAAGACTAATTAATTAAAAAGAACAAAATTAAACAATAAAATATTACATTAAACGGGGAACCATTTTCATGGTTCTCCTCGGCCAGGAGAAGATTCATCCTCAGCCGCTCATCCGACACCTCGTAAGATGGTGATTCAATTGACAAGCCAATGGTATGGATATTAACCATATATCTTGATTCTAAAGGTCTTGAAAAACTTGTGCAACTAATTGATTTTTTTCACTTCTATCCCATTGTATTCCAACAAATTCACCCAAACATTTAGAGTTATTGTGTGGTAAAATTTTGGAATTTCCAAATGTTCCAAGAAGTGTATCCTAGTTCAACCATGTGGCCATCTACTAGAAACGGAATATTTTAGTGTGCAAAATATTTCATTCGCATCATTGTGGTTTCAATTTTACAAGTGCCATAATTTCATGAAGGTCATATCTTGACATTGAGAATTGATTCTCAAAACGAGTATGTTGATCTATATAGAGTTTCCCAAACTTCTTCCCTAGAATCTAGACATTAGTTCTTCCTCGAAGATTGATAAATTTGTGTAGACTCCATTTTAAAATCCATACAACAATCTTAATTGTTGTCCCCACGAGGGTTGGTTGCCAATCTTATAACCAACATTAGCCCCTCAATTACCGCAAAACTTTCCATCTTTGAATTTCCATTGGCAACATACCCACAGTGAGGCTCGCAACTAAACCAATCATTGCACTAACCTTTCGTAGCCATGACACACGTCATGGCCACCACCTCATGCCCGTCTATTGTCATAAAGGTCACTCACCATCTACTTGGAAGGGATAACCAATATGGACGCCCATGGATCACAAAAAAATCCGACAAACCCGATACACGCTGGACCCTCCTCGAACGGGACGGAAATTACCCTCTTAATCGGGATGGGGCGGGTAACTTCGCCCTGGGGTGGGTAAGAGTAACGGGTACCCCGCCTTGTTTAAATTTTTTTCTTTCTAATTTTTTTTTAGAATTAAATACTTTAAATGAAAATTTCCACGAAATTTCATTAGTTCTAAAAGAAAAATGGCAACTAAGATTACCTAAAAAAAATATGACAAACAATAAAAGTTTTAGTTTATCAAATATATTTGAATAATTTAACTTTTAAAAATAAATAAAAAAATATATTAATATCTCACTTTAATGAATGGGGGTAATAAAATGAATTTTCAAAAATTGAAAAAAACAAATAAATAAATAAACGAGGTAAGGGGCCCGCCCCTACTCGCCGTAAACGGGGATGGGACGGAAAATTGCCTGGCAGGGCAGGGAGGTTGACCCGTCTCGTTGACATCCCTATGGGCACCTTCGGTGTCACGACCTCGCGATATTAGCAGATTTGGATTAGGTCATGTCTAGGTTTCCATTATCAACCATTACAACATGCCGTTTAACTTGTCCTCATTGATCCATTATTAGAAGCGTAGGCTAGGCTATGATATCAACTAATGCATGAGAAAGCGTAAAAGATAACAAGTACAATATTAAAAAAAGAAAATTCGCGGAAAATTGCCTGACAGGGCAGGGGGGCAGGGAGGTTGACCCGTCTCGTTGACATCCCTATGGGCACCTTCGGTGTCACGACCTCGCGATATTAGCAGATTTGGATTAGGTCATGTCTAGGTTTCCATTATCAACCATTACAACATGCCGTTTAACTTGTCCTCATTGATCCATTATTAGAAGCGTAGGCTAGGCTATGATATCAACTAATGCATGCGAAAGCGTAAAAGATAACAAGTACAATATTAAAAAAAGAAAATTCGCCTACAAATAAATAATTTAGGTTGATAATTGAATAAAAATCTCAAACTTTCTATTCAAATTAAAAACCAACCACCCGACAATACAATTATAACACCAAATTTATATAAAACTCTTAACTAGACTTTTAAGCAAAACAAACTCTAGAAAATTTACTTATTTTTATTAAACTTCTAATCCTAATAAAATGATAAAAGACTAATAACTAAAATAAAAAATAAATTAAACAATATAATCATAAATTAAAAGGACTACTTGCATCATAGATTTAATCGCCCAAATGGAGGAAACATAAATCTACATTTGATGAGCTGGAAACAATCTGTGCGCAATTTTTTAAATCATATGGTAATGTTTAAAATTGACTGCATTAATTCAATTCTGAAGTGTTATTTATCTTTATTTGCAAAATATAGTATAAACACGAACAACGATCTAAAGTTGAATTGTCAATAAATGGTGTCTCACCTTAAGTTGGAGGAATGGTTGCCCTAATTTGTTATATTTCTCTGATTGTCTTCTATGCCTTTCAATTAGTTGCATGATGCTAAAGAATAAAACTTGGGGGAAAAATGTTTTCAACAAATTAAACTAAGGGAAGATGAAATCAAAACCTAATACTTTTATAAATAGAATACAAGTTTGGTAGCCAGTACACACCTAAAAGGTACGACTTAATGCAGGTTTTGTAATCAATACGAACCTGAACAGTATGACTTTTTTTTTTACTTTAGTAAATATATTCAACCATACTATATTCAGAAGGTTTGTTGAAATCACTTATTTTTTTTGTGTAAGATTGTTCAAAATAGGAATTAGTATGTACACTTGGATATTTCAACTAGGTTGGCACCTCTTTACCACCCTCATCATCTATCGCTCCCCAACATTTTATTGTTAATATCAAAAAGAAAGAGTACATCAAAATGGAAACAAGTAAAACTATTTATAAGCTTTCAGTTTTCCTTTAAAGTGCCAGTAAGAATTTTATGGACCTTACGCGTTTATGAGTATTAAATATTTTCTTAGTGTCACTTTCCAACGTTGGGATATATATTAGCTAACCATTTAAGCTATTAGATAACATGAATTAATTAAGAAGATGAAGGAAAAATAATGGTTGGAGATATGATAAATTTCAAATTGAATGATNGTTTATGAGTATTAAATATTTTCTTAGTGTCACTTTCCAACGTTGGGATATATATTAGCTAACCATTTAAGCTATTAGATAACATGAATTAATTAAGAAGATGAAGGAAAAATAATGGTTGGAGATATGATAAATTTCAAATTGAATGATATAATTTTCATAAACTTAGTCATTTTGCGTGTGAGTGCACGAAATAAAGTGGAACAGTCCAACTACGTTGAAAATAAAGACAAAGGAATAGGAACTTTACTATTTGCATACAAAGTACAAGGAGGCAATAATTCTTAGTACTTAAATACATGAGCAACTAATCATGTGTGAAGACAAATCTATCTCCATGGAACTTGAAGAACTAAACGGCCATGGTACATTTGGGTATGATTTTCCAAGTCAAGGGTTTCCAAATGATCAGTGTTTACCATATTCCTTTTATGAAGACATATTTTGAGTTGGAGAGCATTGCTTTATCTCATATTTCGAGAAAGAAAGGACCAAATTAGATAATAAAAGTGAAAAATATATCTTAATAGGTTATGATTCAAGATTAAAAGGCAACTTTCTCTACAATCTAATAAATAAGAAGGTGATCAAGAGTAGAGATGTTAAGTTCGATGTTAGGACCTGCAAAATCAGCAAGAAAAAAATTATAATTTCTTTAGGAACTTGACAGGCTTACCACTGGATCAAATGCAGAAGCATTTTTAGGATTAGCTCTTTCCTTCCCACAACGAATATGTCGATTGTTATCAACTGTGGTCTATCTGGCTTTTTCTCTTGCTTGAAACGGCATATTCTTCTTCGGACTCAAATGCCCACATAGTACTATTATTACTCTTTTTTTACTCGCCCCAACGAATGTCATTCTAGAAGCTTTCACTTGAGCAAGGACTTTCTACACCGTACCAAAGCAAAATCGGTGTACATAAGTTGGGACATATTACCAATGATCTCATCCCAACCAATTGTGGAACGATTTTTTCTTTGCCATTAGTCAGTGACTAGGCTGGTTGTTTAATACGCAAGATAGGATAAATAAAGAGGAATTAAAGAACAAGGTGATGTGATTCATCCTTGAATCTATTGTCACTCATCCAACACCTTATAGGGACAGTAATTCAATTGATACTTCAATGAAATAGATATGATCCACGTATCTTGATTCTAGAAATATTGGAAAAACTGATCAAGTAATAGGATTTTTTTTCTTTCCTATTGTATCCCAGAAAATTCACCCAAGCATTCAAAGTTATAGCATTGCAAAATTTTAGAATTTCCAAATGTTCGAGAAGTGTATTTGATCCTATGACTTATTCAACCACGTGGCTTTCTATAGTAAACTGGCCATTTAAGTGTGCAAAATATTTCGTTCGCAGCGTTGTGATTTCAATTTTTACGGTCATAATTTCATGATAGTCATCGACTCATCCCTTGACATTAAGAATTAGTTTCCAAAGTCAATTTATCGATCCATATTGAGTTTCTCAAACTTCTCGAGAATCTCGACATGAGTTCTTCCTCGAAGATTGATGAATTTGTGTCAGACTTCATCTTAAAATTCGTACAACAATTTGAATTGTTGTCCCTATTGGGTTTCTCTCCATTCCCATAGGCACCTTCGGCCCCTCAATTGTTGGAACAGTATCCATCTTTGAATTTTCCATTTACAACCTATCCACAGGCTCATGACTAAACCCACCAGCCTCGCGCAGTCATAACATGCCCGTCATAACCACCTCATGCCTCTTGCCCATCACCATAAAGGTCACCCACCATCTATTGTGCAGGGATAATCAATATGGCCACCTTTAGTGCCACTCAAGATATTAGTAGATTTGTATTAGCTCATGTCTATGGTTTCCAATATCAATCATAGCACCAAAACATCCAACTTGTCCTAGTCGATCCACTGTTAAAAGCATAGATTAGGCTATAATATCAACTGATGCTGGCGGAAGCATAAACAGTAACAAATATGGGATTTAAAAAGAAAATGCTTGCACAAATTAACCATTTAGGTGGATAATTGAAGAAAAATCTCAAACTTTCTATTCACATTCAAAATTAATCATCCTACAACACCATTATAACACCAAATTGCTTCTAACTAGACTTTTAAGCAAAACAAACTTTAAAAAACTTACTTATTTTGATTAAACTCCTAATCGTAATAAATCTTCAACTAAACATAATATGATAAAAGGCTAATAAAGAAAGTAATAAAAAAATTAATTAAAATTTTAAATTAAACTGAACTAATTGCACCGTATATTTAATTGGCCATATGAGGGTAAATACAATAAAACATAACTCTACATTTAATGAGCTGGAAATAATCTGGTTTGCAATATTTATACTCATATGGTAATGTTTAAAATTGAATGCATTAATTCGATGCTGAAGTCCTATTCAATATTTTCTTGTTATAATTGCAGTATATAAGGCAAAACACAAACAAAAAAATTCAAATGGTCTATAAATAGTGTGATCTCACCTGAAGTTGGAGAGATGGTTGTCCTAATTTGTTCGAGTTCTCTGATTGCCTTCTATGCCTTTCAATTAGTTGCATCATGCTGCAGAATATAACATGGGGGAACAATGTTTTCAACTAATTAAACTAGGGGAAGACAAAATCAAAATCTGAAATTTTATAAATAGAACGCAAGTTTGGTATCGAATAGGCAACTGAATGGTATGACTTAATGCATGTTTTGTAACAAATACGAAACTCAATAGCATGACTTTATTTTCTCCACTTTAGTAAATACATTCAACCATATTAAAGTCTACAAGGTTCATTGAAAATGCAAGCAGTTTCACTTATTTTTTAGCGTAAGGTTGTTAAGAACAGGAATCAACATATACACTTGGGTGTCCCAACTAGGTAAGCACCTCTTTACCACCATCATCTACCGATCCCCAACATCTTATTAGTAATATAAAAAAGGAAGAGTAATCAAAATGGAATAAGTAGAATAAAACTTAACGGGGCTATGTATAAGTTTTCAGTTTTTCCTTTCAGGTGTCAGCAAGAACCATAGGGACCTTATATATGCATGTTGTTGGGTTTTGATACCCAATAGATCATGGGCTATGATGTAAACCATATTATTTGTTGGATTATACTTCATAGGCTTCGGTCGATGACTGAAGCTGTGTATCGACACTACGATTGTCTAAACCTCTCACGTAACCCACTGGACCATTTGAAGCAGCCTAATTATATTAGTGTTGCTCGTGGTCCAATCCAAACCTTGGATGGCTTTTATTGTCTGTTGACAGCACACTTATATCCTATTGGGCCTAATTAGTTCTAACCCTAAAAACTATACCTAATCCTTATATATGAGTGTGCCCATTACTGTTGTTGCTCGAGGAAAATCAATTAGCCCTTTGTTTAAGGAGAAAAGTGGCGGCTTTGGCTTTGCTTTGTGCTCTCTGCCTTCTTGCTTCGTGATCCCTGTTGTGCTATTGTTTCTTCCTTTTTCTCTAGCCTTGGTGGCTTATTTTTGTGGCTATTATATCCTCCATTTCTAGTCTTTTGTGGATAGACTAAAAGCAACCGGTTTGGGTTATTGGGTTAGGAGGGTTTATTGGTTTGTTGATTGGTTTGTCAATCGTGGTGGTCGATTCTTGGTAAACTGAGCCCGAAATACTGTTGATTGGAGGCCCAAAATCAGCAAGAACCATAGGGACCTTATTTATGCATGTTGTTGGGTTTTGATACCCAATAGATCATGGGCTATGATGTAAACCATATAATTTGTTGAATTATACTTCATAGGCTTCGGTCGATGACTGAAGCTGTGTATCGACACTACGATTGTCTAAACCTCTCACGTAACCCACTGGGCCATTTGAAGCAGCCTAATTATATTAGTGTTGCTCGTGGTCCAATCCAAACCTTGGATGGCTTTTGTTGTCTGTTGACAGCACACTTATATCCTATTGGGCCTAATTAGTTCTAACCCTAAAAACTATACCTAATCCTTATATATGAGTGTGCCCATTACTGTTGCTGCTCGAGGAAAATCAATTAGCCCTTTGTTTAAGGAGAAAAGTGGCGGCTTTGGCTTTGCTTTGTGCTCTCTGCCTTCTTGCTTCGTGCTCCCTGTTGTGCTATTGTTTCTTCCTTTTTCTCTAGCCTTGGTGGCTTATTTCTGTGGCTATTATATCCTCCATTTCTAGTCTTTTGTGGATAGACTAAAAGCAATCGGTTTGGGTTATTGGGTTAGGAGGGTTTATTGGTTTGTTGATTGGTTTGTCAATCGTGGTGGTCGATTCTTGGTAAACTGAGCCCGGAATATTGTTGATTGGAGGCCCA
>CAIGRS010111309.1:0-21572 GCA_903798395.1 Fraxinus floribunda
TTTTTTTTTTTTTTAACCATTATTGACCTTTCTCCTGTCAAAAATTTATCTTCTAGTTTCCCTGATACAACAAATCCACCCATGATTCTTCCGTTTGTAGTGAAATGTGGAAGAGAAAAGTACTGTATGGAAGTTAAAAACAATGGCCATTTTTCTCATTCACTTTTCTACACCATCCGTCCATTCTATTTTCTCTCTTCTGAACATATGTTATAGGTATGGGATCCCTGGTTTTTCTTATGCATATTCCTATTTCTTGGGGCCTATGGACAAGATTGCCTGGAATTCGTCTTAGCCCAAGGGACAATCCTACGGTGGTGGAGCGATCAAAGAATGTGGCTCATAAGGTCACTGTCTTCTGATTTATTCGGATCGTTAGAGCACATTATCAATCACTTGGGCATTGCCACAAGAGGGTTTGAAGTAACCAGCAAAGTAGTTGACAATGAACAAAACAAAAGGTATTATGAAGGGAAATTTGAATTTGGGGTTCCCTCACCCATTTTCGTGCCATTTTCGACAGGTGCAGTTTTGAATTTAACAGCGTTGATTATGGGGTTTCTGAAAATCCTAAGGGGCGAAAATATGGACTCCTTGATTTTTCAGATGCTTATTGCAAGTTTTGGGGTAGTGAATTGTTGGCCTATTTACGAAGCCATGTTTCTAAGAAATGATAATGGAAGAATGCCTATCAAGATTACTTTCATTTCAGTTTCCTTTGCATGGGTTGTGTATGCAGCAGTTTCTTTTATATTAAAGCTGTAAAAGATATAGAATCGTATTTTTGCAATTGAACGTTTGAATAAATTTCAAGTAGCTTTCTATTATATTTTAAATTCTTAGCCTTTGTTTGAGACATTAATTTTTTCATTCTCATATCACATTAATCATCATCTGTTACGAGAATACGTCCAGGGCATTCAATATCAATTGTGCATTCTGCTTTGATATCATTGGAATTCCGAGCGGCGTCCAAGGTGCCCATGCTGGCAAGCTCTTCAAAAGCAAATGCATAGGAATTTAGATAGGATATCTCGACAATGCCTCTTATATGATGCCATTATTAATGTTCAAAATTCATGAGACGAAGTTTAAAAATATGCCCCTGTTTGTTATAGATTAAAATTAGATTTTTAGTAGATTTTGATAAAAATTGATGAAATGTGTCGTTGAAAAGTCGTGGACCTCGTGAAATGCGTGATTAAAATTAATTGTTGATTTTGACTTAAGATTAAAATTAGAAACAAACAGGGGCTATATATAGGGATGTAAACGAGCCAAGACTGAGCCGGCTGAAGGCCGAAGCTAACAGCTTTTTTGGCTCAAGCTGAACCAAAGTTCGGTCGCTATAGCTTTAGGCTAGGGTCAAGCCGACTCGATTTTTTTTTTCAGGCAAGCAGACGGCCATGTCATGTCACGGGCCGGCTCGAGCCATCATTAGAAAAAGAGGCTCAATTCCATCTAGTCACTAGCCGAGCCACGGGCCATCTCGAATCGACGAGTCGAATTTACATCCCTAAATATATATCAAAGTAAGAGAGGAATCAAATATCATTAATGTAGAACAGATGACTGAATTGATTGAAAAAGAACTGGATAAAAAAAAAAAGAAGGAAAAATGTAATAGTGCATGTGTGGCGTTCGAACTCTGATTTGGCCCATAATACCATTCCAAATTTGTTTAAGAACTGAAAACTATTTTTAAAGCTTTACTGCTAATTTTGTTATTTGATTTATTTCGAATTCTTTGCAATTTTAATTTGTTTAAACTAGGTTTTCATGTAAATTCTTATAAATAAATGGTTAATTCATCATCTTGCATTAATAAAGTTTCGTGAGTTTATTTCTTCACAATTTGGTGGATTCTAAATTTTTTTTTCTTAAGGTTTAATTTCACTCGAATTCCTTATTTCGCACTGCGTCAACAATAAATGTAGAAGATGGAGATCAAATAAAATCATAATAAAGGAAAGAATAAACTTAAAATTAGAAACTTGAACACACAGAAAGTGTTGTCCTAAAATGATATTTGTCCCCTCTCGTCAATGAGATTGCTTAAGGGATACACCAACAAATAGATCCTAGTATTAGTCAAGTCTTGAGAGTTAAATAACTAAGGAATAATGAAGAGCTTAAGACTGAAGAATTAATGTTTTCCATCTAACAATCATCAATGTATATAGATATTGGAGACACCCTTTGAATCAATGAACAAAATGAATGGCGAAAAAACACAATTTTCTGCCAAAGATTTGAACTATCAACTACCTGTGACCGCAAAATGTAGGTCTTGAGAACATGCAGGTAGCACCTGGTTGCAGGCCAGGAACCTGTGGCCTCGAGCTTGCCTTCCAAAAGCTAAGTCCGCCTTTGTCCTTGAAATTTATTCTACCATGTTTCCATTCATTATTTCACGTCTTTCTCTCTTTAGAAAGCATTCGAAACTTTTAACTAGTCATTCCTTCTGACAACACTAGTAACACTACATACATGAAATCTTTTGTTCTACATGACATTTAGCGCTATTACGATCTTGCACTTATCCTTTTAATGAATTTTTAAAAAAGAAACTCCAACTTTCTATTCAGGTGGCACCACCTCGAAGTTAATATAAATGAAGTTCTTCAAGTATCTTAATTTGTTACATTTAGAGCTTCTCATTGAAAATGTAGTTGAAAACTACCTCCATGTTTCCAATAATGGAATGAAACTTGAATTTGAAATATCCAACTACATTTTCATCAAACTCCTTTAAAATATCATTAATTTTATTGAACAAATTTGTTTTAAGCGACAGTTTACATGTACAGTAAATTTGAACCATAAAGCCCCATGTTTTTTTTTATTTTGCCTTTGTTAATAATTCAACGCAGTAAACAAACACATTTTCAGATAGATTTTTACTCGTAAATTATAGTCAATTGACAAAATGCCTTCTATGAATTTGTTAATGCAAGATGCCAAACCAAATTCATATGCATACCATCGGGTCACAAGTTTTTGACAAATTTATATGAAGAACATTTTGTGACTTTATCACCATCATCTATATCCCATTGCTTCAATTCAAATTTTTGGACTCCGTTGATAAAATATCGCTTTAGAATCTTGAAAACTCACGAGACGAGAAGTCTGAAAATATATATCAAAATAAGATAAGAATCAAGTATAAGAAACATGGAAAATGGAGATCAGATAATGTCACGAAAAAGAAAAGGATAAAGCATGAATTATAGACTTGAACAAGTAGAAAAAACTGTCCTAAAGCGACATTTGCCACTTCTTGTCCTTCAGATTGGTTACTGAATACATTGACAAATAATTCCAAAAATTAACCAAGCCTGCTAGGACTCTTCTTCCTTAGCTGAAGGGAAGCACTAAGACAGAGTCTGCAGTTGGTAGAGGAGGACAGCGCACTAGTGAAAGTCGAATTATCTTATTGGTAGTGCGTTTTAGCTCTCTTGTTCTTAGATCAGAGGAGTTGAAGGTTAATCACCAAACAATAACGAAGAACCATAAGACCAAAGAACACAATGAGAACTTCTAAAATGTTTTTGATGGTTTGGAAGTTTGGAATTTGTTTATAGTTGTTAATGTTATGTTTTCCATCCAACAATCATCAATATATAGATGGAGACAACTTTGAATCATGGACAAATGAATCATGGACATTATGTAACAAAATAATTTATGTTTATGAATAATTTATAAACATAAATCATACATAAGCTTGGTCATTTTAAATTATCGAAAAGCAAACGTAGATTTCATTGGTTTGTCGTGTTCCTCTTGTTGACCCCCAAAAAAACGTACCAATGATGTGGCCAACAAAACTTAAAGCCTCTCACGTCTACTCAAACTGAATTTCGGCACACCTGGACAAACCGTTAGCCACAAGTGGCCTTCTTTGGAGGGAACGGAGTTGGCCACGCGCACTCTAACGGTCAAGTCAGTTGGAGAAATAGTCTAAAGTGTGGGAGAGCTTTGAACGTGAGCCGCCAATAAGTAAAAGGGCATCTACTTGGGATGAAAGGTCAAAATGTGTGTAGCAAGGATATCTCTTTGAGAGTCTAAACTTGCATTATCTTTGAATGACACTCAGTGTGAGCTTTTGTACTTGGACAAAATGAGTGGAGTCCATTGGATGATAGTGCACGTGGCTTTATCCCAATGACTTCTCTTTCTTGTCATCTACATAAATCAATCCCAGCGTTAAATGCTATTACCATTTTTGTGTCCATTAAGCCTAGCTTGTACATTAGACTTGACCAAATAAGGTGCCGACGACGACAGTGGTAGCGAGTTATCTTGTCAACTCACATGGTGTGAGATTCATTCAAGATTTCGCCGCTACCTGGGTTGGCTCTGTCAATGGGATCTGCCTGTAAAGGGGACTGTTTACGTGTTTTATGTGGGAGAGACGGGTCGCTCACACCGGATCGGCTCGCCTGTATGTAGCTGGGCTGCCCTATTCTAGCGTATGAGACATGGAGCTCTAAACTGTTTGCTACGCAGGCCACTTGGGCCCCTTCTTAAGTCCTAGTTTTTCAATGCGTAACAACACTCCCTGAAGTCCAGGTATGATTATTCATATAATTCATGAACTTTCGAGTTGGCAGAAAAACTTGGAACGGGTGTTGAGTCCTTTTGATAGGTGAGGCCTACGATAAGGCTAAATGATGTGAGGCGAGGCCCCTAGAGCAGATGTCGAGTCTCTTTAATAACTAAAAGCCGTGAGGGGTAAGATGGGCATAGGGTTTCGTGAAGTGGACAGTACGTACAATATTATAATGACTACGGTGCAAGGTCGCATTTTTTGTAACGACTCGACCTTGCGTCGGAGCCGTTATCATATTGTACGTATTGTCCGCTTTGGGAGAGTATAGACCCATCTTACCCCTCACGGCTTTCTGACGCGTCCCCAAGATTCGAACACAAGACTTCCATCATATGAGAGACAAGTACGTACGATATGATAACGGCTCCGGTGCAAGGTCGGGTCTTTACAATAAGGCTAACTAATATGAGGTGAGGCCATTGGAGCGGATGTTGAGCCTCTTTAATAACTGAAGCCTATGATAATGCTACGTGATACGAGGCGAGGCCTTTGGAGCATATACCAAGTCTCTTTAATAACTGAAGCCTCCCAGGTGGAGTGCTCTAATGATTTGAAAGACACATTGATTCCCAATAAAAAATAGCTAGATGGTGTGGCATTTTCCAAGATTCGAGCTACGTGCGCATTTAATGCGCAATGATGATGATGTTTCACATCGGCGAGGCTTACGCGAATCTATGGTGCGTGTACAACACGATTTCAACTGGGCCCTTGATCTGAATTTTTAACAAGCGTCTTTTGGATTTAAAATGGTAGATAAGACTATAGGTGGATGGTCCAGATTAAAGTAGAGGAAGATCCAACGGTGTGGGTTCGTTCATTACACATATAAAAAGTTGGAACCCACTTTTCCCCTTTTTTTTACCTTGCAAAAATTATAAACACTAAGTGCTGAAAATACTCCCACTCTTCTTAGCATTTTTCGACTGTCTTTGGCGAACAACTCCATTTTTTCTCATTTCAAAGCAACCTAGATCTTGTGCAAGTATCCCATATTTCTGAACTCTCCATTTTGTCCATATAAGGTGGCTTCTTCTTCAAGAAAGGATATGTCTGAGGGGTCTTCCAAAGGTTGATATGACATTGATATGTGCCGAGGCAGGTGTGCCTCCCATAATCCCTACTGAAAGAATTATGGAGGCTATGAGGGGGCCCTCAAAGTTCATGGATGATGCCAGATGGCCCTATGGATTTTAGTATTAGGAGGGGCTTCTTTGTATCCAATTGACATAAAAGGGAGTACACTCAAGGGTTTTAGGAAGAGGTTTAGAACCCGGACAATATTGAGATGTTGGTGCCGACCCCTGAGGAGAGAGCATGTTTCCTTAGGGAACGGTGTGTAGCAGTAAACTAGGCGATTTTTGGTTGGGGGGGGGGATGAAATTGCCTTTGCATCTTTTTTACGTATATCCTTAGGCATTATAACTTAGCCCCCACTCAATTAGTGCCAAATGTATGAAGCCAGTTAGTAGAGGCCTTTCTTCTTTCGAAGAAGGTCACTTTTGGCGATGAAATGCCCCCACATGTTTTCCGAACCCTCTTTTAACCTTGAGCCTCTAGTGGGGGGAGTGATTGTTAGGGGTGGTACTGTATGAACCCTTGGGGACTCTCCTTTCATTTGGGGGACCCCAACCTCTATCAAGAATTGAAAGTCATCCTTGTTTTGGGGTAGGGGTTGTGGTAGACAATGGAAGTAGATGTGGTCCCAGAGATCATCGCGCCGACCCAATACCATGAGTATAGAAAGTCGAGCCTTCATTTAGTGTAATATTTCTTTAATGTGTGTGCTCCATCTTATTTCTTGTCTAACGTAAGCTTTGTGCAACTGCAGTTAACCGGCTTGAGCTTGAGCCATCCGAGTGGGCCATCATGAAGGTAATATATGAGCTGCCTTCGAAGAAAAGGTATTTCAAGAACGTCATCGGCAAGTGGAACCTCTTCGTTACACACCAACTGATGGCTACTTAAGGTAAAACATGATGGTTCGCTCATTTGGTCATCAATTACTTTCTTCAACAGTTTTGTAAATGTTCATTTTGTTTGTAGGGTAACATGAAAAAATGAGTACGTGAGGCCCAATATACTCCAGCTGAGGCGCATGGGGGAGGCATGGAAAAAGAAGCCCCTAAGCTCCGGCTCTTCCTCCTTCAAGAATCAACGGGATAAACTGGTCCTTCTTTCCAAACTGAACCCACCACTTCCTCCAGAAAAGAAAGGAAAAAATGAGAAGGGGGTCGAAGCTTCCCTGGAGAGGCCTCCAAGAGGAAGCTGGTATTGTCAAAGAATACTGGGTCCGACCCTCATCCCAAACACTAGAATACCATCAGGGAGTCACTTCGACGACCCATTCTTGCTGAACCAATTTCCTTCATGAAGGTCGTGGAGGCAGAGGAGGCCGTTGATGAGGGGGCCATTTTGGTGAGAAAGAGGAAGGGTAAGGAGATGAAGAGTGTCCCTTTACATGGAAAAGCTCCGAACTTCTTGGAGTGAAGGTATGATGAAATTGCCTCCACCGTGACAGAGATACTTCTTACGGAGGTCCAGGGGGCTATGAGGGTTTACCATAAGTACTGGATGGATAAGTACTCCTCGTATGTCGAGATTTGTGATGCGGTTGATATAGTGGAGGCTGGACTTACCCTACAAGCTCGCTCTCAGGGCTTTTTTATAAATACCCAAATAGAGGCGAGGTGGCTGTAAGGCTTTAATAATGAATATCTTCAAAGGGTAAATGACGTAGAGGCGGCCCTAAATAAAGTGAAGGCTGAGGTGTCTTTAGCTAATGAAGCCGTCGAAGCCTCTAAGGTAAAGTAAGCTGAGGTCGAGTCAAGGATGTAGGCACTTTTGAAAGAAAAAAAATGAACTAAAGAAGGAAGTCCATCTGTGTAAAGTCGAGGTGAATGCCCTGACGAAGTGTGTGGAGAATTCTAACAACATGTAAAGGATCGCTTTGTTAGCTTTGCAGGCTATTAAGAAGAAGAAAGGGGAATTGAAGGCTCGAGTTGACGAGCTGACTGCAGAGGCCTCTTGCTTGGGTGAACAATTGAAAGGGGTAGGAGAGGCAGCTGTGGATGAATATGTTGCCCACTTCCATGAACAAGCTAATTATGACGGCCTCGACATATACTGGAGGAGGATCGCTTATAACGAAGTTTTTTGAAGACTGTCTGAGCTTCATCCCCAGCTGGAGTTATCCTCTTTAGAAGCAATGAAGAAGAGGACTCAGAAGAGGAGGTGGGCGCCCAGGGAGAGCCTCAGCAGGATGATGCCGTTTGTTTAGACTAGGTTTCTTTATGATGAATTCAATTTTTGTAATCTCATCTCTTATAATGAATTCAGTTTTATTTGTAACTTGATCTTACTTTCGCAACTAACTGCCCTTGGGCTCGCTATGACGATTTTATGGGCTCGCCATAATTAATCGAATCTTTAATAACTTATGGGCATGCCATAATTGATATTGGTAAATAATTAGAAGGCATGAGCTCATCACACATTAATCTATGGACTTCGCCATAATTGAGTTTGATAACTACTCAAAACGTATGAGCTTGTTACATAAGTTAGTTTGTGGGCTCGCCATAACATACGAGCTTGTCATAATTGCTTTAACTGAAGCAATATATGAGTTTGCTACGATTAGGGTAACTGAATTGACATGTGAACTCGTTGGGATTATTTTGATTGCATTACATGTGGGCTTACCACACTTCATCTTGAATAATATATGGGCTCATCACAACTACTGTTGTTGGTGAAAGCGATATGAGTTTGTCATAGTTGAAAATAAAAGGTACATGCATTAATCACAAAAGGTACATAAGCGATGATCATGACATTACTGAAAATACATTCTTAGATGTTCGACATTCCAAGGGTGCGACTGCACTTTCCCATCCAAGTTCTCAATTAAGAAGGTCCCTAGCCTAATGTCGCCTGATATACAATAGGGGTTTTCCCAGTTCGGACTCAACATGCTTACGTCAGGCTCTTTAGAAGATAGAAAAATCCTTCTGAGCTCAATATCAACTCTTCTGAATGATTTCTTCTTAACCTTGGCGTTATAGTATCTTGCCATTTTCCATCGATAGGATGCCGGTTTTATTTGAGAATTATCTCTCCTTTCTTCAAGGAAATAGAGCTCGCATCACATTATCTCATCATTGGATACTTCGTTGAATTGCAAGGCAAGGTGAAGGAAGACCTACTTCAACTGGGCTTATGGCTTCTACCCCGTAAGCCATAGAGAACAGGGTCTCTCTCGTTGCAGTTTTGCTAGTGGTGCGAATTTCCCACAAAACATGGGGGTGCTCATCCAGCCATGCCCCATTTGATACATCAAGTTTCTTTTGCAAGAGGTACTTTATAGTCTTGTTAACTACCTTGACTTGGCCATTTGTTTGGGGGTGGTGAAAGGATGAGAAGTACTTTTTGATACCCAATTCGTCATACAAGTCTCTAAGCTTTTTGTTGTCAAACTGTCACCCATTTTCTGTTACAATTGAGTGGAGGATCTTGAACCGGTAGATGATCTTCTATATGAATTTAGAGGTGTTTGCTTCAGTTATTTTTGCCAATGGTTCTGCCTCGACCCACTTAGTGAAGTAATCTATGGCAACAATCGCATAGCTTGCACTTCCATTTCCTTTTGGCATATGGCCTATTAGATCGACCCCACTTGGCGAATGGTCAGGGGATGGATACTACGGTTAACTCTTGTGATGGTTGTCTTTGAATGGAGGAAAAATGCTGACACTTGTGACACCCTCTTACGAACTACACATCGTCATTTTTCAAAGTTAGCCAGTAGTATTCTTGCCTTAGTACTTTCTGAGCCAGTACTGGGGCCCCTATGTGGTTACCACAAACTCCTTCATGAATTTCTCGTAGGACGTAAATAACCTATTTCCCTGCAGTACACCGTAAAAGTGGGGATGAAAAGCTTCTTTTGTAAAGTACTTCGTCCTAGAGCACATAGTGAGTTGCTCTTCGTCTAAGCTTGTGGGCCTCTTTCTTATTCTCCGGCACGATGTGATCTTTGAGGTAAGCTATAATAGGTTGCATCCATTATGGAGTTCCCTCAACCTACATCGCCTATTCCACTTTGGTTGTGGAGGGCCTGGGGAGGTACTCAATCGGTACAATTTTGAGTAGCTTTAAGTCCTTGTTGCTGGTCAATTTTGATAGGTCATCTGCATGCACATTCTTTTTTCTTGGAATTTGGGTCAACTCAATTTTTTCAAAGCATGGGAGAAAGTCCATAACCTTCTTCAAGTACGTTGCCTAGCCTCTATCTTTGAAAGCAAAACTGCCATTGACATGGCTTATAACCAGTTGGGAGTCGTTGCAAACTGCCAAGTTCTTGACCTGCATTTCTTTGGACAACCCGAGGCCCGCTAGAAGCGCCTCGTATTTTACTATGTTGTTGGAGGTCTTAAATCTAAACATCACTGCATAATTAAGCTTGTGACCCTATGGGCTCTCCAGCAATACACCAGCCCCCGATCCCGCCTCCCCGGAGGATCTATCAACAAACAATTTCTAGGCTGGGAGGTCTTCCCGTTCCATTATTACATTGATGTTTGTTACCTCAGTGAATTCCGCCACTGCATGTCTCTTCATTGAGGTTCTTGGTTGACACGAAATGTCAAATTCACTCAATTCCACAACCCATTTTATCAGCCTTTCTGAAGCGTCTAGTTTTTGTAGTACTTGCTTGAGGGGGATACTCGTTAATACGTGTATGCTATGGGCCTGAAAGTAGGGCCTCAACTTCCTAGAAGAGATCAAAACGGACAAGGCAAGCTTTTCCATGTCTGTATAACATGACTCAACCAGCAGAATGTCCTTACTGACATAGTAGATGGGCAATTGCATGCCACCTTCCTCTCTTACCTGGACTGAGCTTACAGCCTCGGCACTTACGGCCACATTCTTCATTCCACTGAAACCTCTGTCCTCATTTTAATACTTTAAAGAACGGGAGGCATCCATTTATGGCTTTGGAGATGAAGTGGTTCAGTGATGCCAAGCGTCCCGTCAAACATTGCACTTTTTTGGGCTTACTGGGAGATTTCATGTCGAGCAAGGCCTTAATTTTCTCAAGGTTTGCCTCAATGCCTCATTGGTTAACCATATAATCTAAGAACTTTCATGAAGAGACACCAAAAGCACACTTCAATGGATTCAGCTTCATTCAGTACTTCTTCAAGATCTTGAAAGTAGCTTCCAAGTGTTCGATGTGATCTATGGATCTGAGGTTCTTTATAAACATTTCATCGACATATATTTCCATTATTTTGTCTACAAGGTCGACAAACATTCTGTTGACTAGCTGTTGATAGGTTGCGCCAGCATTAGATGCCTCTATCAGTGATGAACGAA
The DNA here is from genome assembly GCA_903798395.1 of Fraxinus floribunda. Lineage (NCBI taxonomy): Eukaryota > Viridiplantae > Streptophyta > Magnoliopsida > Lamiales > Oleaceae > Fraxinus > Fraxinus floribunda. The sequence goes on from CAIGRS010111309.1 coordinate 11,003, forward strand.
GTGTTTTCCTAGTCTGTCGGGTGCATGGGGATCTGGTTGTACCCCGAGTATGTGTCCATAAACCTCAAAAGGTCGTGGCCTGCAGTAGAGTCGACTAACTGGTCGATCCTGGAAGCAAAAAGCTATTTTTTGGACATGCTTTGTTGAGGTTGGAGAAGTTTATGCAAACTCTTCATTGGCCATTAGACTTCTTTATTAAGACAGGGTTGGATATCCATTTTGCGTATACTACCTGCCTAATGAACCCATTAGATATGAGCCTTTGTACCTCCTCTTTCAGGGCTACATACCTCTCTAGGTTTAGGGCTTTCCTTCTTTGCCCGTGAGGGGTGAATTTTAGATCCACATTAAGTTGGTGGCAACTGACCTTGGGGTCGATGCCTACCATGTCTTCATATCTCCAAGAAAATATGTCCAAGTTATTGAGTAGGAAGCCTTTAAGCCTGGTCTTTCCTTCTGCCTCAAGTTCTTTCCCTATTTGCAACACCCTTGTGGGGCCATGTGAGTTCACAGGGAAAAATTCGAGCTCCTCCACTGGTGTCATCTGCGAGTTTGATTCAGTGACTATGGAGTCTAAATCTACATTGATGACCCATTCCTCAGGGGCGACTATCATGTTGATGTCTTTTCCTTGTTCAGGGATAGGACCTTCTTCAGGTGCATCAACCATTTCAATGCCCATCAGGACCATATTTACACTGCGGGACTCGAATTTTCTTAAGAAGCTAAGGTAGCATTCCCTCGAGCCCATTTGGTCTCTTTGCATCGTAGCGATTCCTCCCTTGGTGGGAGACTTCATGAATAAATGATGTATGGATGTAACGACCTCAAGTTCTTTTAAGGCGGGCCGTCCGAATACTCCGTGGTAAACAGATCGATGGTCTACGATGAGGAACTCCATGAAATGATGAGCCGTAAATGGGGGCTTTCCCATTTTTACTGCCAATCTGATCCTATCCCTAGGAACAATGCTGTCACCAGTAAAACCATATAAGGGACGGTCATGGGAGTGAGTTTATGGTCCACCATCATTTTGTCGAAGGTGGTCCCAAATAGAATATTAACGAAACTCCCATTGTCCACCAACATACGCCTCAACCCATTCCTGGCTATGCCTGTGCCATTGATTAAGTAGGTCGTCATGGGAGGGTCCTTTGCTTCCCTCACGTAATTTCTCTGAGCGTTTCTGGATTCTCCCCTATGTGTGGACCACCTATGATTGTGTCAATCTCTTTGATGGGGGCATTATCAGCATTAGCTGTGGGTTCTCTCATGGGCATTTGCCCTCTTCTTGTCATGTTTCCTTCTTCCCCGTGTTCTTGCCGAGACGATCATTCATATAGTGTCGCTTTACCTCACCATGTCTAGGTTCTCTCTCTCGCCTAGGCTGAGGTGCATTCATTTGCATCTAATGGACACTTCTTCTCTCAACAGGGGTATGTGGGTTCCTCATGATACGATCTTGACAGACAATTCTCAGTGATGGGCTATTAGTTCGATGGCAGGTATAGTATTGCCTATCTCGGGGCTCACTTCCCTTGGATTGATTTGGATGCCTTTGATCCTCAGGTCCGACCTCTTCATATTCCAAACAGGTTACCGTATTTAACGTAATAGTGGCTTATGCTTAGCTTGAGGTGGGGGCAATCGTATGTCCCGTTTGGGTCCATTGCTAGTCTACCAAGTGGGATACATGCCTCTTCACTATCTTTGAGGCGGTGAGAGTCCCAGCGAGGTTCGATTGTGGTCATCAATCAGCTTATCATTAACAATTTCACTTCTTATCATTTCTATTTAGGCATCATAAGATGTAGGATTTTTGTTTCGCACATCCCTCCAAAACAGGGTGTTCATGTTGAGGCTTCCTCTTAAAGTAAAAAGGCCTCCGTATCCGTAACCTGTTCGCAATAGGTCATCTCGTCTGTGAAGCGAGCCAAGTAGCTTTTCAAGGTTTCACCTGCCTGCCTCAGTCCTGCAGCTTTTGGATGGGGGCTTTCCTTCTTTGCTAGACAAATACTAGTTTAGAAAGGCCTTTTTAAGGTCTGTCCAAATTCTGATATTGCCGGTTGGGATACGGAAGTACCAAATTTCTGCAGCCCCAGTTAGCATCGACGAGGTACCTCGTAGAGACATATGGGTCTTGTAGTTGTTGAGGTACTTCACCGGATCTCATTTTTCTTCGTATTTGGGTATCTTTGGGGGTACAAAGTGATTCAGAAGTGGGGCGCTTCTCAACTCTTGGGAGAAAGGTAAGCTTTCGTCATCATCATCCAACTCGAATGATCTGCATGGACCATCAGAACCATTTTCCTCCGCTTCGTAACGATGGGGTCGCGACGTTTCTGCTTGATTTCTTAAGTTCTCCTCGTCTATTCTCTCTCGCTTATTTCTAGGTGGAGGAGGAAAAATTCCCTGAGTTTCGTATTCTTGGTATTGTTCTTGCCCTCTTTGTTCAGGGAATCGCTGATGGGACCTATTTCTAAGCCTTGAGGGTCCTATTCGATCAAAAATGCTAGTGGATCTTTGGGGTTCACGCTCTTGGGCATACTCTAGTGGAAAGTTTCTCTCCTGCGGCATGTTATTTTCGAGTCGGCTTGTAACGTAGTTGGTGGAGGTGTCTACTTCCACTTCCCTCTCTACTGGGTGGCATCCCTGCCATGCACTTGAGGGTACGTAGTCGTGTTATTCTCCTCACCTTATTGGGGAAACATTCCATGTCGAGGCGCATGATATTCTACATGTTGGTGCATCTGCATGAGTAGCTGCTACATGACAGCGTTCTGTTGGGAAATGTTTCTAATGTTCGCAGCCATTTCTCATACTTCTTTGGCTAAGCGTGATGTGGTACCGCCTCTCCTGTGTTGGTGATGGGGACGACACATGTTCATATTGGTGCGGAAGACCTCTGCTTCAGAAGCCTCCTGCTACCTATTTCTACTTTGCAATTCATGGTGGCTGAAACTCATAGTGGGTATTGACTTTGAGCTAAAAGTAGGCGCTTTAGATGTTCTTTCTTTGCAGCGGTTATTTCTTCAAGAACCAATCATTTCTTCAAGGTTCTGTTTCAGATGACTTTTACCACAAAGATGTTCATGGTTATGGTGTCGAATTTCTCACAGACGGCGCCAATTTGTTGACCCCAGCGCATTATATGAATAATCATACCTGGACTTTAGGGAGTGTTGTTACGCCTTGAAAAATTGAGACTCAAGAAGGGGCTCAAGTGGCCTATGTGGTAAATAGTTTGGGGGCCCATGTCTCATACTCTAGAATATGGCAGCCCAGCTACATGCAGGCGAGTCGATCCAGGTGTGAGCATCCCGACTCTCCCACATAAAACACCTGAACAGTCCCCTTTACAGGCATACATCATTGGCAAAGCCGGCCTAGGATGAGGTAGTGACGAGATCTTGAATGGATCTCACATCATGTGAGTTGACAAGACAACCCACTGCCACTGTCGCTGCAACCATCCTATTTGGTCAAGTCTAAAGTACAAGTTAGGCTTTATGGACACAAAAATGGTAATAGCATTTAAGGCTGAGATTGATTGATGTAGATGACAAGAAAGGGAAGTCATTGAGATAAGGCCACATGCACTATCATCCAATGGACTCCACTCGTTTTACCTAAGTACAAAATCTCACACTCAGTGACATTCAGAGGTAATGCAAGTTTAGACTCTCAAAACGATATCCTTGCTACACACATTTTGACCTTTCACCCCCAAGCATACCCGCTTTTACTTATTGGAGGCTCACGTTCAAAGCTCTCCCACAATCTAAACTATTTCTCCAACTGATTTGATCATCGGAGTGCACGCGACCAACTCTGTTCCCTTTGAAGAAGGTCACGTGTGGCTAACGATTTATCAAAGTGTGCAAAAATTCAACTTGTATAGACGTGAGAGGCCTTAAATCTATTAACCACGTCATTGATACTTTTTTTTTTTTTTTTTGGGTCAACCAGCACTTTTTAATCTGAAAAGAACTTAGGGTCCGTTTGATTGCAAATGTGGAAAATGGGTGGAAAGAAAATGAATTCCAGGGAATTGAATTGCCTACAAATCGTTTTACTGGGAATTGTGTTTGATTGGTATAATTTTCCACCTGGAAAATATTAAAAGTTTAGTGTCCGTTTGACTTTATTTCTCATGAAAATTGTCTATTAAAGTGATAATTTTTCTACCATTGGGTTTATAATTTGTTCCAATTGCCAAAAAGTAAAAAAAAAAAAAAACTGAAAAAAAAAAAATTTATCATACCGAATATCATTCGTTTGACTTTGTTTTATATGAAAATTGTCAATGAAAGTGAGAAATTTTTTTACCATTGTGCTTGAATTTTTTTCTAATTGCCAAAAAAAAAAAAAAAACAAACAAAAAACAAAATTAGCCAGAAGGTGAAAATGAATTTCTTGAAAATAGGGAAAAGGGGCCGTGGCGTGGTGGGGGGAGAAGATTTTTCATGCCAAATTTTACCTATCAAACAAGTGTTTTAACCTAAATATAGACTATCAAACATAACCTAAATGAAATGATCAATACGAGGAATTTATTTCATGTCGTTTTGTTAAAGTTCTATCCAGTACGATTAAAATTAACGTGGCAAACACTGTTACTCGGCTGCCTGCCCATTCAATGTTAATTCCTTAGTTGAGAAGTAAAGTAAAATTTTCTTGGCCGCCAAAAAGTTGCAAATACACATGGAAATGATAGTTAAAGTGAGCACTACAACTTTTGCGTTCTCTTTTTGTATGCCGATACAAATTCTTTTTCTCTTTCTTTTTTATGCCTCAGTGTGATATTAAATTATAAAACACATAGATTAATAGACGATGTCGTGTCAATGTTATCATTATTTTCACTCATTTTCAAAGAACACCTCTCTTCCATGGTGGTCCGATATAATTATAAAACACATAGATTAATAGACGATGCCGTGTCAATGTTATCTTACTTTCACTCATTTCCAAAGAACTTATTTTTCTCCAAAACATGATCTTGACCTTTGACAATGAGATTGAGAAATTTGTCTTTAACTGATTCCTTGATTATTTAAATGCAAATGTAAGTACGAGCAGCTCTGCCGGAAAATGGGAACTTCAACACCCAAGTTCCCCCTACACTCATCCAAGCGACTGCGCCGCCGTTTTCTCAACCGTGCATTTGCCGTTATTTACTTTTCTGCCATCCTGGCTCTCCTCTACCATCACGCAGAAAGTCTCCTCTACTCCCCCACCTATGGTGCTTTCTTCATATCCACATCGTTGCTAATATCTGATATTATACTGGGCTTTATGTGGCTGAATTCCCAGGCCTTTCGTATGAAACCAGTTATTGAAAATGTCTTCCCCGAAAACATCGAAAAAAATTGTGATCGGAAAAATTTTCCAGCCTTGGACATATTTATATGCACGGCGGATCCTTATAAAGAACCGCCAATGACGGTGGCAAACACGGCTCTATCGGTGATGGCATATGATTATCCGGCAGAAAAGTTGTCGATTTATGTATCGGATGATGGAGGATCCGAGCTCACTCTCTTCGCTTTGATGGAGGCTGCTAAATTTGGAAACTATTGGCTGCCTTTCTGTCGGGAGAATAAGGTTTTGAACAGGTGCCCCGAAGCTTATTTCAGATCGAATTCTTGTTCAAACTCTGAAATTAAGGTATTGTTTACAGCTTTGTCTGAGTCATTTTTGTTGGCTAAAAACTTGGCCTCGAGCTCAGTTGGGTTGGTTCAATGGGACTTTAAGGCTGCACAGTGCTTGAAGAAAACTCTACGCTCTTGACACGTGTTTAGCTCTCTCTCTCTCTCTCTCTCTCTCTCTCTTTTTAAAATACTGTATTACTGTTCGATTTCTTCGTTACTATCTAACTGATCAAACATGCCACAAAGGTTAAAACTTAAATCTAGATTTCACAGCAGACGATGTATGAGAATATTAAAAGAAGAGTAGAAAGTGTAGTTGAGAAAGGGAAAATTATTGACGAGTACCAAACCAGTGAGGAAGAAGCTGAAGCTTTTGGCAAATGGAACGAGGTATTTACTCGTCAAGATCATCCCACTGTAATTCAGGTAAAATTACGTTCTTTTATTTTATTTTACCAATTATTAATCACTTTGCAGAATTCAGTTGAAAGTATTTAATTTGATGAGTAAAACTTGATTGGTCGAAAGTAAATACTGATACTAAACCATTAACCACGTATCAATTCCTTGAGCTCAAATGTGATATATTGAATCATGACAATCTTCAACTTTACAATGTATCAAATATGTTGTCGGGTTTCTTGAGTTTTTTGGTGGCTTGTTTTTAAGATGAAGCAACCAAATATAAATTAATGGATATTAGAGGCCATTCTATGCCAAATCTCGTCTATTTGTCTAGAGACAAATCAACGAGAAACATATGGATATTTGTTACCCAAAAAGATACTATATTGGACAGGTAGTGTCACAAGCTGGGAATGAGAAGGATATTAGAGGCCATTCTATGCCAAATCTCGTCTATGTGTCTAGAGAGAAATGCAGGACTTCCGAGCACCATTTTAAGGCAGGAGCCCTTAATGCACTGGTAATATTGACAAATTGCTTATAACCTAATCAGTTGACAATCTCGAACATCATATTTGTTTGTCTAATGTAATTGTGTGTGTTTTGTTTGTTCTAAAGCTTCGAGTTTCGGCAGTAATGACAAATGCACCAATGATACTGACCTTGGATTGTGACATGATATCCAATGATCCATCAACGCCTCATCAAATGCTGTGTCACTTCTTGGACAATTCTCCGAAATTGGGTTTTGTTCAGTACCCTCAACGTTTCGATGGGCTTAACAAGGCCGATATCTATGCGTCCGAGTTTAGGCGTATGTTTTATATAAACCCGGTGGGCATGAATGGTTTATCAGGCCCGGATTACTTTGGGACTGGTACATTTTTTCGTCGACGCATTTTCTATGGTGCCCCATCATCATTTATCGAACCGGAAATTGTAGAATTGAACCCAGATAATTTTGTTGAGAGGAGTATAAAAATTCAGTCAATTTTAGATCTAGCCCACCATGTAGCAGGTTGCAATTATGAGAACCAGACCAATTGGGGTTCCAAGGTAAGCCTTTTATTACATTAAAAATGACATTTTCGGGTCTTCATCTATGTACAGCATTATCAATTTATTGAAACCGCAGGTTCTTCTAATAATACGTCTAACCCAAATCTATAGGCTCGTTAGTCGAGGACTATTATACCGGTTATCGGCTTCATTGCGAGGGATGGAAGTCAGTATATTGTAATCCCGAAAGAGCATCATTTTTGTGCGAAATGCCAATATCCCTTAATGATTCGCTGAACCAGACCAAGAGATGGGCCTTAGGCCTCCTGGAGGTGTCTTTCTCCAAGCATAGTCCTTTAGTCTTTGGCGTTCGGTTTCTTGGACCTTTAAAGGCTCACTGTTATGCATACTATGCCTTTGGCCCCCTTTTGTCATTCCCTGTCGCAGTGTACGCCTGCCTTCCTCAAATAGCTCTGCTCAACAACTTCTCTGTCTTCCCAAAGGTACGGAAAAGTGAAACAATAAGAGGAATTTTATTTTTTTTTGAAGCAGAAGTCACATGATGGGAAAAGTAAATAATGGCCACGTTTTTACTTTTTCTTTTAAAACTAATTTCGTCGTTCCTCAGAATATCATGTCAATTTATTGTACTCTACATGCTCGGTTAACTGAACGTACTTCATTCAATTCAGTGTATTTAATAGGTCATTTCAAAGTTCATCGAGTTCATTAAACATGTTCATTTTAACTCATGGCATCCTTTACCATTATTGACCTTTCTCCTGTCAAAAATTTATCTTCTAGTTTCCCTGATACCACAAATCCACCCTTGATTCTTCCGTTTGTAGCGAAATGTGGAAGAGAAAAGTACTGTATGGAAGTTAAAAACAATGGCCATTTTTCTCATACTCTTTTCTACACCATTGTCCATTCTATTCTCTCACTTCTGGATATATATTATAGGTATGGGATCCCTGGTTTTTCTTGTGCATATTCCTGTTTCTTGGGGCCTATGGACAAGATTGCCTGGAGTTCGTCTTAGCCCGAGGGACAATCCTACGGTGGTGGAGCGATCAAAGAATGTGGCTCATAAGGTCGCTGTCTTCTGATTTATTCGGATCGTTTGAGTACATTATCAATCACTTGGGCATTGCCACAAGAGGGTTTGAAGTAACCAGCAAAGTAGTTGACAATGAACAAAACAAAAGGTATTATGAAGGGAAATTTGAATTTGGGGTTCCCTCACCCATTTTCGTTCCATTTTCAACAGGTGCAGTTTTGAATTTAACAGCGTTGATTATGGGGTTTCTGAAAATCCTAAGGGGCGAAAATATGGACTCCTTGATTTTTCAAATGCTTATTGCAAGTTTTGGGGTAGTGAATTGTTGGCCTATTTATGAAGCCATGGTTCTAAGAAGTGATAATGGAAGAATGCCTATCAAGATTACTTTCATTTCAGTTTCCTTTGCTTGGGTTGTGTATGCAGCAGTTTCTTTTATATTAAAGCTGTAAAAGATATGGAATTGTATTTTTGCAATTGAACATGAATAAATTTCAAGTAGCTTTATATTATCGTTTAAATTCTTATTTTGTGTTTGTTAATAATTCAATCATATCATATTAATCATCATCTGTTACGAGAATACGTCCGGGCATTCAATATCAATCGTGCATTCTACTCTGATATCACTGGAATTCCGTGCGGCGTCCTGGGTGCCTATGCTGGCAAGCTCATAGGAAGCAAATGCATAGGATTTCAGATAGAATATCATGACAATACCCTCTATATGATGCCATTATTAATGTTCAAAATTCATGAGTGACGGNTTAATGTTCAAAATTCATGAGTGACGGAGTTTGAAAATATATATAGGCATGTAAACGAGTCGGACCGAGCCTGCTCGGAATTTTACGAGCCAAGCCGTGGACCGCTTGAACCGATGAGTCGAATTGACATCCCTAAATATATATATCAAAATAAGAGAAGAATCAAATACCATTATGTAGAACAGATGACAAATGGATTGAAGAAGAATTAGATCAAAAAGAGAAAAGGGTAATAGTGCTAGTGTGGCGTTTGAGCTCCGATTTGGGCTCATAATACCATTCCAGAGAGAGAATTGCAAGACTAGTAGAACCACAAGGCTTTACTGTGTTATATGATGGATTTTAGTCATTCGAGTTTGTTTAGGAATGAAAAACTGTTTTTAAAGTTTAGTGCTGATTTTGTCATGTAGTTTATATCAGTCTTTTGCAATTTTAATTTGTTTAGACTAGGTTCTAATGTAAACTCTTATAAATAAAGGTTTAATTAATCGTCTTTCATCATCTTACATTAATAAAATTTCGCTAGTTTATTTTTTTATAATTTGGTAGATTCCAAAATTGTGTTCTTAAGATTTTCGCTTAAATTCCTTGTTTCGCTCGGCGTCAACAATAAATGTAGAAGATAGAGATCAAATAAAATCATAGAAAAAGGAAAGAGTAAACTGTAAATTAGAAACTTGAACACGTAGAAAGTGTGTCCTAAAATTATATTTGTCCCCTCTTGTCCTTGAGATTGTTTACGGGATACACCAGAAAATAGCTACTAGTATTAATCAAGCCTTGATGGTTAATAACCAATCAATAATGAAGAGCTTAAGACTGAAGAATTAATGTTTTCCATCTAAAAATCATCAATATATATTGATTGTTGGGTTTTGATACCGAATAAGTCCGGACGATGATTGAAAACAATTGAAAGGATAATTTATCAACGACATAAACTTGGCTCAACACGAATACGACGACACTTTTGGAAGGCCCAAGTTGGAGTTGGATTGGTGGTTTTGGATTATTGTTAGTCCATTTACCTTGTTATTAAGTTGGCACATTCAATTGAAGTTCTTTGGCCCAATTATTTGTGACCTAATCCATTTATATAATTATATATCCCTCCGTCCCTGTGGCCGTTTTCTTCTTTGTATGGTGATGTGTGTGTTTTGAAGAGAGAGAAAACGTAGTGAGAGAGCCGTTTCTTGGTTGAGCGATTACCATTGCTACCTCATTGTTCTCACCACCACCACCATCATTTGTAGATGTAAATATTGGAGCAACCAAAGTGGAGGAAAGTTTTGGGTCGAGCCTTGGTGTATGTGGTGTTCATTTGGTTGTTTGCTGAGCTCATAATCCACAATTGAAGATTTATTGCCCTACATTTTGTAACGCCCCAAATCTACTACATATATATTTTTTATTTAAAAATTTGGATTTGAAGTATTATCAAAATCTTTCTTATCAAGATTATTCTGAATTTAACAATATAATATAAATATTGTGATTTGATCGATAAATTTTAAAAATCAACAATTTAAATAAGAAATTACATATATAATTAAGTCTTAAACACGGAGATGTTAAATTTGTAAAATTTAATCCAACATGCAATATCAAAGTTCGAACACCAAAACTACTAAAATAACATGTACGAAAAATTAACATAAATTTTATTCTTAAAATAAAATTTTGCA
>CAIGRS010111320.1:0-10513 GCA_903798395.1 Fraxinus floribunda
AATATTTATTCGAAGAGAATCGTTGACTTTTGGCTTTTAGCTTTGTATGATAAATAGATACAATGGATTTGGAAGAAAGCAATCAAAATATATTTTTAAATGTAACTGTCCTTAATGATCCTTAAGCGTGTTTATTAAATAGGAAAAGCAAACGCGTCCCTCGCAACTTTTTAATTTTGTCTCTATCGAATTGTTTATGTTGTTTTAACTTTTAAAACATCATTATAACTTAAATTATTTCTATTCATAATACGTTAAGCAATAATTTTGATTTCTCGACTCTTAAGATACTATGTATTTTCGATTTCAAATAGCTCAATGATAGTGGTGGAAATGCTTAACCGTAAATATCATGAAGTTTTCAACGATACAAGAACTAAATCATATGAAAAAAAGAGTTCAAATTAGACCCTGTTTGAGTCAAATTATTATCTCATTAAAATGAAAAATATGACTGTTATCCATCACATCAACATTTAAATTCAGATTTTCTATCTCTTGTGTGGGCCGCAATAACGGCTATATTTTTCATTCTCATTCTACAATAATTTAGCTCAAACATAGCCTAAATCCAGCATAATAAAATAAAATAAAATAAAAAACTAAAATCGGAGGTGTGATGAGGTTATTTTAAAGCATGTTTGGGGTATATTTTATTGCAATCATAAACTCGTGAATAATACTATTCATCCCCACCGGAGTTACAACCACAGTCTACCCGGTGTGGATGAATTAAACTCATTGGGGACTTCTCTTGGATGTCATGTGACAAACCAATAATAAAATATTAATTAAATCAAAAGTTCCCTCAAATTCTTTACTAAGATTATATAAATCTATGGACCGTGCTATACGTACAAAATAGCCTACATAATGGCTTACATACAAGCCATGTGGCGCCCGTTTATATATGAACCGTGCTATACGTACAAAATAACCTAGGCGCCACATGGCTTGTATGTAAGCCATTATGTAGGCTATTTTGTACACAAAGATTTATCCTAAATCTATATTGTCTGTGACGAAAACCTCGAATCAGTCAGATTCAACTCACCTGAAAATTGCAATCACCAACACAAATTAAAATCTTATTCAATTACACAAATAGAAAATATAACATTGCATGTCAAACGTGCCCATAGTGTATAGGGAAAAGTCACTTGGCCCGGGTTGGTGACCGGGCCAAGTGACAGGGGGGCGATGTGGCGCCCCCCTATTGGAAAGTTGCCTGCCAGTTCGCCCCCCTGTCACGGAGCCCGGTCACCAACCCGGGCTCCGTAGCATAATTCGTATAGGGAAAAGTCACTTGTATAAACGAGCACTAAAATTATTTTTGTATACATCAAATGGCCAATTTTTATGTCCAGAATTATCTATTTAATCAAAAATAGGTATTACAGCCATGGTAAATAGCTCTACCAGATTATTGAATTTACGATATTTCCGACACATTAATATAACATGGGGGGTGCCTAAGTTCTGGATTTTAGTTACAACATCCACGAAATTTCTCACTATTAAAAAAAAAAAAAAAAGGAAAATAGATCATTAGCTGAGATAAAGACATGACCTCCATTATTGCACAAGCATCTCCTTTGGATTAGCACCTGTATGAGATAAATAATAGAAAGTGGCACAATCTCTATTAACATCATCAGCTGTCCAAGTAATTACAAACCTTCAAGGTTAAACAGACTAAGTGGATCAGATGGAGGAGAAGAATCAAGCTGCTGGTTGGGTTTACCTTGCTCGAGAAGGGGAGATTCAGGTTGGTCGTATGGTTCCGCAGGATCAGTTTCAAGAGGCTCAAGCTTTGTAGTTGTTTCTATTTGATCGCGAGGTGGAGGCTCAAGTTGCTGGTACTTGGGTTTATTTTTCTCCAGGAGGAGGAAAGTAGTGTAATACCAAAACAAAAGTATTCTACTTTGAGCTATCACTGTATCTCTAATCCGACTGCCTCCAAAGGAAAGCCGTTCAAGTGCCTGAAAAGGGGAACGCCCGTAAAAGAAAGAAAAAACCGGATAAAATGTAGTAAAACATTTGTAAGAGAAGAAATAAAAACGCACTGTTCTTCTGCGCTGGCCCTTAGTAATAAAAATATATGGAAGGAATGATTAATCCGAATTTATTGGAATTTGATTGGCTTCAGTATTTCATAGGATAGTCGAGGGATATAACTGCTATTGCTACAATCAAGAGTTAAAATCCCGGAGTCTAACATCCTCACACAAGCTCAAGTTGGCAGAACTGAAACCAAGTGAAGTTTGGATAGTAGAAATGTACTAACATAGGTCAACATTCCCCTTAAACTCAGAATTGCGAAAAAGAAGCAAGGTGATATTTGAAATGTAAATCAAGGAATCTAGACTTCATCTGTCTAGAAAAGAGTTGAATAATATAACTAATGATGAGAGGACCACTTGTCAAACACCACTCTTGTTTGCTCATCATCAAGTTCTAAGTTTGCTGCTGCCTAGTTGATGAAGCTTCCTCCTATCCCCAAGACAAAGGTCGCTACAAGCAGAACTCAATTAAGGATAAAAGGTTGTCCTCTCAAATCCAATGCAAAGACGTAGTATGTTAAGACAAAGCTTGTTGCTAAGCCTGAATCCACTAAAGAAGGTAGTGCTTGCAACTAAGAGAGCTTTTCAGAAGGTGTAGGCAATTTTGAAGAAGGTAGCGCTAATTTGCTGGTGAGACCGTTTTGAGTCAAAAAAGAACTAAAAACACATACAAGTACACAAAGTCTTACACCATCAAGAGGCTAGAGAAAAGAGAAAGTGCCTGCGGAGGCCAGAGGAAAGAGGACCTAAACCAGCATTTTGCCAAAAGGCAAAAGGAGAAAGCCAAGAGAGAACCGAGGCACATTGCTTGGTCGAGCAACAAGAACTGCAGTGGGATGGTGGTTGGTCCAGCAGGAAACCTAGGGGTATTAAGGGACTACCGCCCACGGACCTACAGTATGCAAGAAGGCAGTCGAGCAACAAAAAGAATTAAAAGAGAATCTTCTATGTTTAATCAGCCGAAATAGAAGAAAAATGAGATCCCCATGTAGGTCACAGAAGTTGGATACCAACAGGAAAGTGATACAAAGAATAATTGAATCAACATACTGCAATATCACAACTCTTTTGTTAACGAAATTAAACTCTTTCATGGTAACTAGAAATTGATAAGATGTAAAATAGAATGTATGTAGATACTGCAATATCACAACTCTTTTGTTAACGAAATTAAACTCTTTCATGGTAACTATAAATTGATAATATGTAAAATAGAATGTATGTAGTCTTCACTCACTTGTTCACCAGATTGTATATCAAATGAGTGCTGATGATCAAATTGAAGGCCAGTAAATTCGTTTATGCAAAGCCCTTGAAATCCCCTGAAAGTAACAGAAAATATTAGAATCTACTTGTTATGCAATTGTCCAAGGGGAAGGAGAGGATTGACCTCTCCTCCACTCAAACAAACCACAAAGCATATTGCAAAATAACTATGAATAGAATTACCATCTTATGAGAGAAACGCGGGGAATCCACCGAAAAATGATTGGCGTGTTCTCTGCATTGACATAGTAGCCTCCAAATACAATGAAAACTGTCATAAGAGATGGTCCTAAGGCCAATGCTGCTTCAGTGGTTGGAACCATAGCTCCCACAGTTAGGCCCATTGCAGATGCAGCAAAGGACTCGGCGGTTACTATTCCACAAAACCTCCCAAATCTAGAAAGCCAGACTTTATCGTTAGTTTTCAGAAAATAATGTACAACTTATCCAATGTCTAATGGCAAAACATTTTACTTATAAATTCAGCTTTTGCATCATACCCCAATTAATAAAATGGGAAAAGTTCAAGGTTTTGCAATTGCTTTATACCTTATCCAGTTAAGTTGTTGTACTGAGACAGTGTCAATGGTCTTTCGGTGCAGGTGCATGTAAATGATGATCACCATGCACATTACCTTATGTTTTCACAAATTCAAACTAATTCTCTATGGACTTAAGAATATATATGAGTTTATGTTGAGTGAAACTTAAGGTTATGTATCTTCTTGCCTACAACTAAGAAATTAAGAACAGAAACTAAACAAGTTTTTTGATGATTATCAAATTGATTACCAAAAAATAATACAACAATTCTAACAACAGGATCCTCGTCAACTATAGAGGGATCACTGAGTGAGTAATTCATTCTTTTTCTGTTAACCCCCGCACCTTGGCTATTTAACAAATAGAACATATATAGAAATATCCTATGCTTAGTGATAACAAAAGCATGAAACTAAACATAGTCCAAAAAAATTTAGAAGATTTCACTTCACGTTTATCGTTTGGGTTTCAGGGAAATTGTGTATTATCTCCATTCAATCAAGAGGGACATCTTCCTCACAACAACATGTTCCATCTCATAACAGGGAGATACTATGTCAAATAGCCTCCAAAGAATCATTCAAGGTCAGCAAACTTACAAGACACTGTGGTTAAATATAAGAAAAACCCAACCTTGACATGGTAGGATGAAGACCAGCCATGGGGTACAAAATGGTACCAAACAGCAATGAGAATGCTGCTCCAACAGGAATCTCAGCTAACAATTTTGAGAGTAGATATGGTCCCAGTGAATAGGATCCCTTGGCTCTATCCCTGTCAACAATTGCACGTTCCATAGGGAAGACACTTACAGTCTTTGTAAGTGCAGCCATCGCAGTGTTTATAGCAGCAACCTGAAGGATAGGGCAATATAAAACCAAGGTATAAGAGACACCTAATTGAAGATTCAAACATCCTTTATCATAGTATACCTCATATAAAGTTGTATGGGGATCAAAGCTATACTCTGTACTTATTTCTGTCCTCCATTTAGCAGGAAGAGCAGTTCTTGGAGAATTGACTCAATTTAATTGCATGCGTGGACATGAAAACTAAAGATCAAGAACATTCTATGAGCTTTAGAATTACGCTATTCAACTCAAAAGATATAAATTACGGAAAAGACTTAAAAAGAAGTTTGAAGGATATGTGGGTTAGAACTGGGTGTAATATCCAAGTAGAGTTAACAAATTATAACACCCAACTTCAAAAACCAAGAAAAAATTCACATCCATGACCTCGTGGGCACTTCATTCATAGGATATGTAGTACAGCTCTACATCAACACTGGGGACAAAAACCCATATAGAAGACTACACACCCCTTGTTGGGCGTACATATCTCTTTCCAAAAAGCCTCAGGTTCCAAGCAAATTGTGTTGTGTTATAATGATCCATCATAAATCAGATAATAGCCACCTTTTGAGTATTTCAAAAAAAGGGGAGGTGGTGAAGATATAAGATGATGTGATTTGAAAAAAAAATTAAATAAATAAAAATTTACAAAGTACGGACGTTTTTAAAATCTACAACTTCAAAATCCAGACCCCGGACTTCAAAGAAAATGGTCCTTTTGCTCTTTTATACTCTATTTGTTCAGCATGTCTATGCTTGTAAGAGTTTTCTAAGAAGAGATAAGGGAGAGGAGATGATTTAATTTAAAAAAGAAAACTTAAGACTCATAAGAGCATTCATAGTCCAGGGCATAAACAAAAGCATGAGTTGAAGCTCCATCAACAGAGTTCGAGATCATTTCAATTAAAGCAACAAGAACACTAGAAGTTACTCCAGCAATGCCAGAAACAATTATTTCAACAAATATTTGGTATTGCGGAATTTATTTTCTAGATTGTGCCATTGGATAAGAGTTTCCTTTGGAATAACTTGGGTCCCCATAACATTTAATTGCATTCAATTAGTCAGGAGAATTGTATGTGTCAAGTGGGGCTAGATATATATTAGTAGGGTACTTTGTGATGGGAGTGTATAAAATAGAAAGAGGGTAATGCCCAGCCCTCTTCACAATTGTACTGTAAATATATGCTGATATTAGACTAAATTGCAACCAGAATAAATGATCTTAGCACATTCATAAAAAAAGACAAGTTTGGATCTCAAACAAGCTGAAGTAAATGTCATACCTGAAGCAATCCCATTCTATCTTGAATTGATGTCTGTGATCTACCCATCCTCCAGAAGACAGAACCAAATATGAGAGCTGATGCAATCGACATTCTTGCTCGAACTTTGTTTGTTGGGCCATCACAAGAAGCCTTTTATTGATGGGCAAATATCAACCAAATAAGGCAAGCAAAACAATAAAAAGAACACAAAATGTCCAGTCAAATAATGAGTTCTAAACATATGCAGAAAGGGAGGTCGACAGTCTGATAAGCAATTCCATAATAGCCTATGAGAATCTACAATGTCAGCCATGTGCAGCTATTAGATTGTTTTGAATTTTCTTTATTGATTTAATTCATCAGGATCAGGATAGAAAGGAAAAATAAGAAAAGTGGAAAGTCGGCATGAATGTCGTTTAAAATTCAGCTAGCAACCCAAACACCATCCTCCTTCACGGAAGAAAGAAAGAAAGGTGGTCTCTCCAGCAGGAAGGAGGAACTAACTATTAAAAGAGATGTGTCAATAGTAAAACAAGAGTAAAGATACGCAATATTTTGGACTGCAGAATCTTGTTTATTGATCTTTTTATTTCCTATGCAGCATAAGTTAAAAATCCAGCAAATACTACTATCCATCCAGGGCCATATTACGAGTTTGTCTATCCCTTAATAAGTCCACTCATTTCTGTTATCCTTTCATTTAGCCCCTGTTTGGTTTGGATCAAATTAAAATCTCAATTGAAAATCAACAATTAAATTTAACCACGCATTTCATCAACTTTCAAAATCTACCAAAAATCTGATTTTAACCTACATCAAATAGAGGCTTAATCTGGCATTCATATTATGGAGATTCATTTTCCATTTGACTGCTTGTCCATGCTAGTGTACACTACATGACCTTAGAATCCCTCAAATGAAAGGATTCTAATAAACTGCAGAAACCTTTAATAAGTAAAAAGCTTATGAGTTCCACCTGCATCCATGCACGTTTAAGTAGCAGCCAGAACTGCCTCCACCAACCACCTTTCCTTTTAACAACAGTTCTCTTCCTTGAGTTTATGTTGTTCTTAAGATCCTCCCTGATAAGTGGAGTTGTATATAGAGTTAATGATGTCTGCTCAGCAGATGACTCAACGAGACTATCTATCCTTTTCTGAGAAGCATTGACACTCTCGGCAGAAGTATAGTCTACTGATATAAGATCAGCCAAAAATTCAGCGGGATTTACATGATCGGGACAAATATACCTGTCATTTAATTATTGACTTGATCAGCACTTAGTTTTAACAGTATGAAGTAGCAACCCCATCAACATAAAAAGGAGTATGACTAAATATAGATCATCAAAGTGACAGTAGAATAATCAAGTGAAAATAAGTTAATAAGGATACTTGAACATACCATACGCCACCAACATATCAATAAAAACATGACATCATTCTGCACAGAGAACTGTTTGAAGTGTATACTTGTGCCTATTCTGTCGATGCTGTTTATATTGTAAGGAGTCAAATGTAAATTGGCTCCATTTATGAAAACTAACAAGAATACTCTTATTAACAAATGATTAACCATCAGCCTACTAATATATAATGGTAAAGAATTGACAATATAGCTCTTTGGTGAGTTGCTCTTTGGTCAAGCCCTAAGAATCAAATCAGCTTAGCATATTTCTTCAGAAAAACATGAAAGAGATTATTGCTGATTTTGATAGAATATCCATAGAAATTACAGGAGATGTTTAATTTTTCAGATACTGGACAGAAAAGGGATTTGTGAAATCTATAGAGAAAATCCTGGTTGAATAAAAATGTCATGTTTGCAAAGGATTTGAAAAAGGTATGAGAAATACGATGTGTAAATTTTGAAAGAATTGTACGAAAACAAATTTGTTATTTAAAGTGTCACAACCAAAATATTTTTGACACAGTGCAAGCCTGTAATTATATCTCAAAGAGAACTTCTTTGAGCCAGTATCAGATAACTACATTTGTGATACGGATTACCAAAAGTGTAGAAGGATTCATCAATGGGTGAACTTAGTTCTTACTAGAACTCAGAACTAACATCAAGCTAATTCTTACATGCATTCTATGATTAAAAACTTTGTGGCTGCTTAAATACTTGACTATTTATTTTCATCTCCTGACCTCCTCTTGTAGAAAATAAATCATATACAAATATGATGGACATTTAAATGTACTAGAATACAATATTATGGAGCATCAAAATAAGTGTATCGTCTTATTTATATATTATCACAAAAACTTAATATTTGAAATTGGAGAAACATAACAGGAAAAATTCGGGTGTAAGTCATATGCAAGAAGGTTGCCACGCCCAAACTGTACTCAGAAATCCTACTCATGACCTCCTTTTATATATACAAGGAATTGGATCCACACATATATATGCAGTTAGTTCCATATTTCACACGGAAAAACAGCAACCTGAACAATTTCAACCTGGTCTGATAAGTGTACATTAAAGAGCATCCCATAACTCACCCAAATTTTGAAAAGTAAACCAATACTTCATCACGTGCAGGACCAGCATAAACAAGTGCGCCTTCTGTCAGTAACACGATGTCATCAAATTTTTCATAAACTGAACTTCTAGGCTGGTGTATAGAGCAAATCACAGTGTGCCCATCCTGTGCAAGTTGTCGTAAGGTTTCCATCACTTTCTCTGCCTGGAAGGCATCAAGTCCTGAAAGCATCAGTTTTATAAGTAATCAACACAAATTAAACATTACTGCATTATAAACAAAGACCGAAGAGTAACGTGAGAATAGCAAGGAAAGAAGAGACTTAGCTGTTGCAATGTGGAAATCTAAATAATGCAGAAATGTTTCAAAACGTGGTAACTAGTTCTAAAAAGAAGGGTTTGCAAGTTATTAAGCAGATTCAGGGGAAGCATTGACTAGATCAGTTAAATGTTACAGCTAATTTCTGCCATAAATATACGAATACAGTTATGAAGTTGAGGATATAGACATACCTGAATCTTTGATTAAAAAATGATGGTTCAAAGAAAAAGGTAAAAGAAAAAATGCACACCATTTGATTGATATTACAAGATGGAAAGAGCATGAGGAGTGAAGCTACAATGATGTGTGCATTGCACTAACAGTCATGCACATACTCAGGAAAGCTACATGTCCATGTCGGACATTGACACTCTTTAGACACTATATGATAGCGAACCCCTTGATTTGTGCAAGAAAAAAAATGAATAAATAAAAAATCAACACCCAATTATATAAGTGAAGTGCAAATAAGTAGTTAGTCAAATTTCCACTAGGATTAGAGATGAAGAGAAAGGATAGGACTCCACAAAATCAGCCCCAGTCACTTCATCCTAACTTCAAGTTTCACCTCATGACGTGTTCAGGTTGGAGCTTGAAACTACAAAATCAAAACAAAAGTGAAAAGCCAAAAGAACATAAAAGAAACAGCTCAAGCTCAATTCAGCATGCTTTTGTTAAGCTTGAACTGCCCTAATCTTGTTTTAATTAAGGTTCTGAGGCTCGATCATGTTCAAAACTCAAAATATTCCAACATAGTTCTCTTTACATAGATTTACAGACAAAGACAATCATGATGTTTAGGTCAGTATGTTTCACAGGCGTAATCATACATTTGTATTCAGATAACATGTACTTATTTCATCATTTGAACGTCCTGTATGCGTACACTTCACAAACGGGCATATTCTTTTGAAAGAGCCGCTTTCACAAATCGATTTCTCCCTATATCAGCTACTAGTTAAAGAACTATTTCTAAAACATCTTTTAAAGTAAAACGAAATTGGTTTGCACCATCTAAGAAAAATTCTGAACTTTCCAACATAACTGAAATTTTGAATTAGATAAAACTAAAAAGAGAGATGAAATATCACATACCAGTCGTAGGTTCATCAGCAAAAATGACAGAAGGACTAGCAATCAGCTCACATGCAAGTGACAATCTTTTCTTTTCACCACCACTGATTCCACGCACTTTGGCATTCCCAATACGCGAATCAGCGCAACTGACCTTTAAGAGAGATGACAAAAGTGCAAGCAAAGAAAAAGAAATGAACAGGAGCTATAGCTTTTACTTTAAGTGAGGTAGTTCACTTTCAATTATTCAAGTGGCAGAAACTGATTGGACTGAAAGAACTAAAGTCATTCTGCATTAATGCATTATGAGCGTGTCTTATTCTTGATTTGAAAGCAACGATAATATCTTTAGCCATACCAAATCCTATGTGGCCATCCATGTGACATCTCAAGGCATAACGACCCATCATGATAGGTAAAGTTATGCACATAAAACAAAATGGCCAATCAGAAATATACTAGTCCTCAAAACAATTGAAGGGAGTAAGCCGTGGCACTATCAAGCTCAATACCGTGGCCTAGCTCAGCCTAGGAAGGTCCAAGCTTGTATCGTGCAGTGCGTAAAGGAATCCCTGAAACTAGACAGAAAATTTCTGCAATACTAGTGTGGGAACCATTAGCAAGAGTGACACA
>CAIGRS010111341.1:0-26829 GCA_903798395.1 Fraxinus floribunda
TTTTTTTTATAATTTTTTAAAAAAAAAAAATTTTTTTTTGTTTTTTTTTTTTTTACAATAGAACAAGAAAAATATTGAATAATTATTAATATGTGCTGCAAAGATGCTAATTGCAGAGGGTCAACCCGTGACTGACAACAGTCATACAAAAGTCTAATCCTCACATGGCAATTGAAGGATATTCTCTACAAACCCCTTCTTTCTTTAATTTTTTTTCTTTTAAACTTAAGCCCTTTAGAAGAAAAAAAAAAAAAAAGTATTTTTAAAATAATAATTTTTAAAAAGTTTGTGCTTAAAAAATAAAAAAAAAACTCAATTTGCGTGTGAAATTATTTTATAGAAAAATATGTTAATTGAGTTTTTTTGAAAAAAAAAATGAGACTAAAACAAGGGTTAAATTGCATATGGTTCATTTCGAGCATGTTCAGTCCGTTCATTAAGTTAATTATTTTCAAAATGACTTTTATACTAATAATTTGACCTTAGTTTTTAAGAAAGTAACTTATAAGTTTACACAGTCAAAATACTGTTTGAATAATTTAAAATTAAGCCTCTTTTTGTTGCTTATTAGTAGAAGAAAAAGAATCGTTGGAACAGTGGTCCTGTCTTATCATTTTTGACAATTTGTGTCTTGTTGGAACCCACCAACTTTTAAAAAAAAAGGTCCTATTTTTTCTATTAATGGGGAAAGAAGTTAGAACAAACATAGGCTAATTTTAGAACGTGGTTAGGACCTCTTTAAAAATATTAATGGTGTTCGAGTGATTTTTTAATTAATAAGAGAAATATGGTTTTTAACTTCGTCAAACGTGAAAAGTAAAACAAACTTTTTTATACTAAAAGCTCAAAAAAGTGTGTAGATAAATTACACGCACATTCTCTAAACCAAAAGCCAATTTCTTGGCATATGTTATGTGGGTTTAAGGGCATTTTAAATACGCTATACATAATTAAATAAAATAATATAATTTAAAACAAATTATTCTTTTATTTAATATTATAAACAAACCCACTATCTAACATTGGATTGAAGGATTCAAATTTTTTTTTAAAAAAAGGGTGAAATATATAGTGATAGGCAGTGAATTTCATGTTGCTTTTCCCTTGTATTTACAATAATATAATTGGGTACCACACAAAATGATTGCTAATTATGCTCTTCAAATTAACATGCCAATAGGTCAAATGGGTACATAAAAAGTTTTCTTTTTGAGATATGGCTAATTATTTCTCAATTTAAAAAAAATATGATCGATAACTTATAAATAAGTTATTTAACTATTTCTTAATGAACTTTTTGAACATAATTCATTAATAGAAACGAGATATTCTTATTAAGTGAAAGTTGACGATACGAATATAGCGATAAGCGGTACAATGAGTAAACACTGAGAACCTCAAAAATATAGTATGATAATTACCCTTTAAAAAAATTATTAAAATAAGAACATAAATCTTATATAGGTGATTTAAGCAAAAAAAAATCTCTAAATTAAATGGGACTTTGAAATTCACACTAAAATAAAACCACAATTTCTTGGTTGAAGTTCAAGTGTTCAACCCTTTTGGCATACTCATATGATTCTTCTGCACATTGGGCAATCAAAACATTGAAATTATAAATAAGAAAGTTTTATGAATTTAATAACGTGTGACATTAAGGATAATACAGTTTTGTGTGTATATAAAGAATAAATTACACAATGCTAAGAATGTCAAAATATTGGAGTTTGTGTTCAACTCCTTGAAAATTTCTGACTTTTGGCTTGTAACGAATGCACTAATATTATATCTACATCTAAAGAAAGAGTTTCTTAAATCCTTTTTATGAATTTGCCATTTTTGAAAAGGTATATTTTGTTATGTGAATATATGAACCCACAAACAAATGATAGACGTTTACGAGTTCATCTCTCGTCTAAGAGTTTTCAACCCTTCTTCCAACCGATGCATAACTAGATAATTGTTGAAGTCAGCATCCGTTCAATCATTTTATAACATTCAATTTTTTAGGTTACGGTCTAAAAGATCATTGAAATGTACTCATATTAAATCGAGAATATAGATAAACAATTATTATCCATTTACAGTTTGAATTTGAATATCATAAAAATTCATAGATATTAGGGGAAAAAAAAAGGTTTTATCCTTTTAGAAAAGGTCGTGCACATGACCCTAAAATTTATTTTATTTGCTCCATAGAAAGAAGTGTTATGTGAGATTCGTGCAGCCTTGTCTTCTTCCAACCGGATACATTCACCTATTACATTTTGCAGACATTTATTCAAGAAATAAAATTTATAGGGGTTAATTTCATTGATTCTCGGTCATAGTTACTTAGAAAACGGTCATCTACCTTGTCAAAGAACTGCAATCAGAAAATGACAGTAATTTCAGATGTCGATATTGAATGTGACAATGCCTACGAACATAAAGAAACAGCATGAAGAACAACTAGAGCTAATGAATCTGTTGTCAATGAGTAGACTCCAATGCAACCAATACGTGCATCATTTTTATCTGATGTAAATGTCTTTGCCTTGTCCAAGACTGTCTTTGCAAGTATAGCAGAAACAAAGGAAATTCATTGATGGAGAGTAGGACAAAACTCAACCCACCTGTTGCCTGGAATCAAGAACAAGCATGAACTACTAGTTCCTGTGGGCGACTGCTCGAGGGGGAAGTGGATGGAATCTTGAAAGGGAAAACTTCAAAGAAAAGAGAGAAGAACTCAAAAGTAGAATCACAGGAGCCAATGATTTTGACTACAAAAAATGAGTACATGCAACAGAAGTAATGTCGATTTCAAATATATGACTTGGGCTTAAAACACAACAAAAACTCCAATTCATGCCAGCAAATCTGAAGTGAAGTATCTTATAACGGGCCAATCACCACATTCTGCCCACTAAATCTCCATCATGGCTGGAAAAGAATACTTTTCACCCATGTATAATAATATAAGAAAGTTAAGACAGATAAAGGACCAAAGCATGCAGACAGGCACGCACTCACATAAGCCATCAGCCGTTACAAACTCAAAGCACGCCAAGCATGGAAAAGGATAGTAGTCGGTGGAACAAATGGAAACAGTAATTAGAGAAAATTTCAGGCACCAACAGTATCAAATCAATGCAATCTGTGGAATGAAGAAAACAGGAATTGGACAAGTTTCCTAGGAAGATCCATGTGCTGAGAGGAAGTGGTTCGTTCTCCTTTTAAAGGAAGAAAAAAGATAGGCAAAACAAACAAGGAACACAGTAAACAAGAAAAGCACACGTCAATAAGCATGCCTTACGTAAGATCATTATGATGTAAGTTGAACGTGAGCAAACAATTTCCTTGAAGGACCACAATTAAAAGAGTGAACTTCATAAAATCAAGAAGCAAGAGAAAACTTAGAAAAATCACAGGACGCTATGATTTTCACTCAAAGAAATCAGCACGTGCATCATAATAAGTCATGTCAATTTGCAAATATAATGCACTTGATTTCACTTCCGTCCATTCCTTAGCCTTAAAGGGCCACAGAGACTTGTCATGCCAGCAAAATCTGAGGAAGAAAGAGTACTTACTTCTGACAGGCATCATGCCAGGAAAAGATTAGTTTTCCATCCATTTAAAATAAGCACATAAAACTAAGACAGGAAAAGCATGCATATAGAAACATACATATTCAGAGCACATTAAAAGTGGAAAGTGAAGAAAATAAAAAATAAATAAAACTGCGTAGATATGGATATTCTGCGTACTATCATGTTTAAGCATGCCTGACGGTATCCAATCAATGCAATCTGTGGAAGAAGAAAAGAAAGATCCAAGTACCGTGAGGAGGTGGTTCGATTCTCCTTTTAAAGGAAGAAAAATGATTGCCAAACAAGGAACGCAATATGTAAATCTTAATTTCGAAAATATGATAATCACTTATAGTGAACACACAAAGCACATGTCGAAAAGCATGCCTCGCGTTATATCATGGTGATATGAGTTGAACACGTGCATGCACACATTTCCTCCAATCAAGGATCATAATATTGGCAGAATTAGAATGAGAGTAATATTGCACAATTAACCAGATGGAAAATTTAATAATTTTCACCTCAATATCCTTCAAGCCAGCACAATAACAACTAAACACAGAACCAAACCAAAGTTATCCTAGCCAACCAACAAGACTCGAACTATAATAGAATGTAAAGATGCCACCTTCTCGTCTTATGCCATTCACGTCACAGCATGAGACCTAATAAGACAAGTGTCAACTTATATGAGGGCATATAGATATAGAAAGTGAAAGCATTGTGTTTCAGTTCATATATTTTGTGACCTAGACGTCTAGATTTTATCGAGCTTTTCTGCTTTGACAATGGGATTTGCTTTGGCTATAGCATCTTGAGCAGCGGTCCGGTAATCAAATGGGCAGTTGTGTTTGTCAGAGTAACGATGAACCGAACAGAAGATATTTCCACACCTGCAACTGAAACCTGTTAAACCCACACGCTTACGGCAAGCAGTGCATCTGTTTGGGCCCTCTCTTCCCTTCACCTCTGAACTCTGGCCTGACAACATATAGCCAGATGTTTGTGCAGGAACAACCTTTAACTCCACTGCTCCAGCTTGTATATCTACAGCACCAACAACAGTAGACTTTTTCTCGGTGCTAATTGAGCTGCCATTAACTATGTTCTCGATCGATGAAGCAGCAAGTTTAGCCTGTTGCTGCTTCAAGACCATGTCCTTGTGGCACTTGGAACACATATTCATGGTGGCTGCACTACCAAAGAAGCCACAGTTGTTGATGCAAAGAATTGGGCCTTCAGGAGTTTGACAGCCTGTCTCTTTGGAAGACTCCATTAGCACAAATACACTGTCATTTGCCAGGATAGGGATCAACATGTACACGTGTAAGGCATTCAGGTAAGGAGCACGTACAATTAATCTGATAGGCATTAATGTACAATCGACAACCTAAAAAGTAAAAAATCGTGCAACTTATGATATTCCCCCGCATGTGATTCATTCATTTCATTTAATTAAAGACATATGGGGTAAAACAGAGATTTTTTCTCGTGAAATTTATTGAAAAATACCATGGAAGACCTACTTTTCAAGTTTGCATTTGTTAAAAAGAGTAGAATCAAAGATTTCTTAAGAAGTGGTATTAGGGGATCAGTTTGCACTAGGCAAACATCCTTAAGCTTCTCTGCAGAAATAGATTATTCCTGTTGATCAGTATATTGATACCAGATAATAAAATCTGAATGATTTCTAGAAGTTTCCAAACTAATGTACACCAAGGAAACCAGAAATCAACAGATTTAACAGAGTCTAGTGAGAAAGAAAACTCATAAACAACAGAACTAACACCGTCTGATCTTCTGCGAGTCACTTATGAGGAAAAAATAATATTGACAAGTTCAAAATTCAAAGATAATCACACTAACCTACAAAACATCCCAATTAGTACACATTCTCATTACCAAAATCTCGTGCTGGCATTCCACAAGAAAGAGAGAAAAAAAATCCTTAATTTGCGCCTTTGTCACATACCCTTTGTTCCAAAAAGCAAAAAGCAAATAGCTTTAGCCCATATTAGTAAAATTAATCCCATAACCATACATAGATTACATTAAATATTGATTAAAAGTGAAGTCTTACACAAATATTTATACAAAAATGAAAATAAATAGAACCCTAATTGAATAGACTATGAAACAGATAAATTTCACCTGAAATCGGGAAATCGAGAAGTATTGGCAGATCTTGACTCGAAAAATCGAGCCAGGGTTTAGAACATTTCCTGTAACACCAGAAAGTAAGAAAAATAACACGTTTCTTTTTTACAAAAAAATAAAATAAAAAATACATGGATCATAAAATCGGAGCCAAAGTATATATATATCAATCGAAGATTAACAGTAAATAATACCTTACTTCAAGAAATAATCGAAACACCTTCAACGGGGAAGTGAGCCAGAGAGAGTAAATTATTGAGAATTTTTATCTCCTCAGTTTTGAGAATTTATAAGAATAATTACTGCTGCCCTGGAGAGAGTCGGTCAGGTCAGGTCAGGTTAGGTCGTACGTATTGAAATGCCCTCGCCAAACTTTGCTTTGCCATTTCGGGATAAGTACGTACTACTCCTAAGTAGTCTTTTTCATTTTTTCTGTTACAAATATTAGGAGGTCAATCAAAGACATCATGTCCGGCAAGTTGAGATCGTGTAGGGAAAACTGAACTAATCAATCACGATAAAAATGGCTGAGAAACAACATCGACATGTTTGCTCCAATCTTGGCCGATACTTGGAAAGAATCATAAAAAATCATGATCAATCATCATTCATCAAGTAGTTTATTGAAAAGCATGTAATGGATTGTGGTTAAGTAATGTTTGCCATCAATTGTTATCGAGACAATGTCGATTATATAGCGACTTTGCTTAGTATTTCTAGCTTCACGACTTAAGTTAACCTTTTAATTCTTTGAATTTACACGGTATCATTTCCTTGACTCACCAGATTTTTCGTTGCTTTCTATTTATAAGCATAATCACAAGATCAATAATCCCTTTTGCAAGAACCTCCATATATGATAATTTAACTATATAAAGTTGCTCTCTAGCCAAGATGACGTATCACAGGATGATAAGTGACATTAAGAGTGTGTTTGAGTCACATTATTTTGAAATAATGCATTCTGGAATAGTAAATTGATGGAGAATGTGTGGTTGAAAAATGAGGAAAAGTTATTAATGTCATGGAAAATATTATTTTATTGAAGAATGTGTTGTTGAAAATAAGTGGAAGAATGAAAATAAAATTTTTAATGCGTACCAAACACGGACTAAATGTGCTAGAGGGTAACGATTTCATAATTATTCGAACCACATCACGTGCGGGCAACATTAGCCGATGATTCACACGCTAACACGTGCGTGTGGCTCTTCACTAATAAATTATTTGTATCTACTCAACAACAAGGAGCATTGGTGGCGAGTTGAGTAGCCAGTAATAATACCAAGTAAATACAATGAACCAATTGTGGAGGCAATTCTCAAATCTTGAAATACGGATCGAGGTCATTGTCTAGTCGACACTGGCTCGATGACAAATGATGGTAGAGAGATTCTTGACCATGGTTCATAACATTAGTTGAGAGATAACTAGGTATTCTCTATCATCAAGAGTGTAATACTCGACAAGATATTTTGATCGACGAAATTCATTTATAGTTAATAACAATAAAAATATAAAATAAAATAAGAGGGAATTTTTGTTTAATAAGAAAGAAAAAAAAAGGACTCTCATCACCTCTTCTCTGCCCCCACGAGATTGATGAAGGAAGAAGGAAGAAGGAAGAAGGAAGAAGAAGGCATGACGCTGGTGGGTCTCTCTCTCTCTCTCTCTCTCTCTCTCTCTCTCTCTCTCTCTCTCTCTCTCTCTCCACCTTCATTTTTCTTTCAGTTTTATATATTTTTGTTCTATAAAATTTATTTTTACTTTATTAATTTTAATCTTTGAAAGTGTTTCATGTGCCAATCATTTGGTAGACATTTTTCTAGAGAAATTTAAGGATAGAGAATTGGTGCTACAAAAATTGGCGCATGAACCATGATGGAGCGTCTACCCATCAATTCACAAGCACATAATGGATCATGATTAAGCAATACTCGACCATCAATTGTCATCGAGCTACTGTTGACTACAATGACCTAAATTAGTTTTTGAATATTGATAAGTCGTGTTCACATTGAGTCTTCGAATTCACCTCGCATCATTTCCTTGAAGACAAACTATAAAACTTGAATAATCTTCATTAAATCTCATTGAAGACATTTTTATTGAACATGTTGTAATAAATAGTCACAGATAATGCTAACAAAAATTAAAGAACAATAGTGATTTTTCGTCCTTAGACTCGAATGTTCACCCTAGAAAATGTTAATCACCACGTTGAGCATCCACCAAGTGGTTATCGCTCTAATCCACTAGAAATCAACAAAGATTATTAGTACAAGAGTCACAATACAGAATTCCAAACGGATTTAACCCTTAGACCCAATTTTCTTCTCTAAAGAATTCTCAACCCCAATTATACCAAGTAACAAAAGGTTACTGCACAACCAAAAACAGAATCTCCAAAATTACAAAGCAATTTACACTAGACTTCACCAAGAATACTTAAAACCAACAGATAACAGACGAAAATTAAGAGTTTTCAGATAGAACACATAGAGCAAAGAATGAGAGAAAACCATAGGCAAATATCTCGAAACCTCGTCAAAATGAAGAGTCAGCCAAATAATACAAAGAGGTCAGAATCATCCAACAGTTGCACCACTTCTAAATGACATCATCACAACCTTTCAAAATAATAACCAAAGTCGTATTTTAGCAAAAGACGAGAATGCACAAAATGGAAAAAGGAGGCAACTTGGGTTGCATTCTATCAACTTAGGTTGGACTTAACATTAATTGGGCTGCATCATTGGGCATATAAATGGGTTACATCATTGGGCCAAAGTGTTAAGCACAATGTTTAACGGAACAAATTCCTCAAACTATTTGATCTTTTGGCTCTTCACAGCAGATTTGGGCTCATTCAAGCAGAAAATGGATTTTCTAACAATAGCCAATGTTCCAATCTTTTCAACACTGTCACAACTCTTCCAAAGTGACTGCACAAATTTTCTTGAATTCACGCACATTGCTTCGAGCTTGAATCTAATTGGTTTGTTCTTGAAATTCAACCCGCGGCCGAGCATCAAATTCCCGGAAACCATTGCTCGTC
Organism: Fraxinus floribunda; assembly: GCA_903798395.1. NCBI lineage: Eukaryota > Viridiplantae > Streptophyta > Magnoliopsida > Lamiales > Oleaceae > Fraxinus > Fraxinus floribunda. The sequence goes on from CAIGRS010111341.1 coordinate 8,794, forward strand.
ATTCACTACCACTGCATCAGAGATGAAAATAAAACCACAACTAAACTCTACTCTTTTGGCTTCTTTCTTTTGTTAATCTACCTATTGGACCGGTTCAAAAGATCAAAGCATTGCATTTGACACCCTTTCACTCCCAAATTATTCTATGTTCTAAATGAATGAATAAATTAATCCAACCAAGAATAAGCAAACCATGTTATTTTCTCACCCAGCAATCTAAAAATTAATACATGCTACAACCGAATACGATGGTACAATTTTCCCAGTAAAGCAGTAGAACAAGAACAAAAAGTTCATGTGCTAATCAGTTTCTTCTTCAGCAGGTTGTAGGGCCCTTTTGGTGAGCTGAAGGCTCTTTTTGAAGAGATGGATTATCCAAGAAACAATAGATATAACGGGAAGAGATGATTTGACCAGCAAGTTTCTCTGAATCGATCTCGTATCTGTTAGCCAGTTTAATCTGATTGAGAGGCAACCTCTCGTTCTTGATTTTCTTGATCAAGAAAGATACAATAATTTGAGCATCAATCGGTTTGAAAATAAAATCAGGACCCAGCCTCTCATAGTATTCATCGCCAAGTGAATGAAGTCTTTATGCGAATTCTTATTCATTTAGTCATTTGAATTAATGTTAAATTCGCTTGTATGCTACAATAAATAAGATTTTTACTTTCTTTTTATTCGTCAGTAATCGTCAAATCCACCTTATCAAACAAGTCATGAGAATCAATGGCTTATATTACTAAATTATTTTAGTGTTTTGGGTTTTGATTTGGCAGATCAAACAAGCTAAGAGAATGAATATGACATATGTTGGTTGCGAAATATTTAGTTACATTAGGTTTTCGAATATATGTAGCAACCAACGAAATGGATTGAACAAAAAAGACCCATGTAGCCGACTTCAAATTTATTAAAAATGAGGCTTAACGTGTTGTGGATATATAAACTAATAAGTCATACACATTTAATACATAAGTGAGCCACATAATAAAAGCCAAGTTTTAGAGAAATCAATTGTTTAGGTGGCCAAACTGATATTTCACCTCAACGATTTGATGCAAGACCAAACTCTCAAGCTTAACTATATTGGACAGGAATAAATTTAAATTAGAAACATCCTCCGAAGTGCTGACAAGTTTGTACAAACTAAAAGCCAGCTAACTTTATTTTTCATGTCATATGGACGGTGCTTAACATCGAATTTAAGAAACGCCTCTTTTCGATAAGTTTTCTCGCGCGTGGGAATAAGTGCTACATATATTTTTTATAAAATAAGTGGTAGTAAGATTTGAATAAGCAATTTTTATCAACTTTAATATCATGTGATTTAAGCTAATATTTGAGGGTTTGAAAGTGAATTGATCGAATGTTTGAGAATCTTATCGTTTTCGAGAATTGCTTCGATGATAAATTTTAGAGGTTCATTGAATAGCATACACAAATCGATAAGGATTATGACACTATAACTTTAGCCTTAGAAAATATTCCTTCATCATTCTGTATATACAAGCAAAGTTCTTCTTGGACACCCCCCACCCCCCCCACCCCCTTTATTTGCTCCTCCATTCCTGTCATTAAATTTTCCACCTTCAACACCTCAAAAAAAAAATTGCTTACTTTAAAGATTAATTAACTTTTCTGCTTAATTAATTATTTGAAAACTGATATGTACCTTTACTTGGCCCCCCTGCGTTTCATCCTCTCATTCAGGTTTTACCTTTTATAGGTAAATAAACCTTTTCCCACATCAAAATCAGTGCTTTTTTAGCTTTACTTAAGCCTTGCTTATGGAATAATATCTACTATATAATGTGCTTCCCTTGTCTCTTTACTTGAGCGTCACCACTCCCACTCCCACTCCCACCCCCTCACCCTACCCAACCCCAACACTTTATTTAAGGGCCTCCCTGAAAAGAAGGCTATAATTTACTTAAAACAATTTCAAGCTTTGCTATTTTTGGTTGCTTACAGGAAATATACAACAGGGTTTGAAGTTTCTTGCTCAATTGGAGCAAGTTTTGTATGAAGATTGAATTTTTTAGCTGAAAATTTTAAATTTGAAGGGCCTAATGGAGATGGAGAATGGGGATAACAAATCTAAAATGGGAGATTATGAAGTAATTGAGCAGATTGGGAGAGGTGCTTTTGGAGCATCATTTCTTGTTCTTCACAAAACTGAGAAAAAAAAGTAAGCATTTCTCTTCAAAAGTTTTTTATATGCATAAACAAAGTGTGTTTATTTCCAAAACATTGTAGGGTCCTGAAATTATTTAGATATAAATATACATTGGTAGAAATGAGTAGACTTTCTAATACGCATTTTGTTAGGGCGTCGTAATGATCTGTTGCAAAACTGAGAAAAAAAAGAGTAAACAGAGTTTCAACTATTGTTTGTCGTATCTCTGACAGGTACGTTTTAAAGAGGATTAGTTTGGCTAAGCAAACCGAGAAGTTCAAGCGAATCGCTCACCAGGAGGTATCTTTTTAGCCATAAAGATCGTCTAACCATTATGATCATATTACATCATATCATTCTTTTGGTAGATTTACAGATAATTAATGATTGTAAATGTCCTTTATAATTGAACATAGACAATAATTGTATTTCTCTGTTGCAGATGAATTTAATAGCGAAACTACACCATCCATATATTGTCGAATATAAAGATGCTTGGGTCGACAAGGTATGTAGCAAGCTACAGAAATAACTCTAGGATGTACAAAAGTTTCTTTAGCTGAAGCTCACTCCTATAGTACATTTAATTTCCACTATTTTACAGGGATGCTGTATATGCATTGTAACAAGTTATTGTGAAGGCGGAGACATGTAAGTGCTCGTTCTTAAATGATATAATTTGTCAATGACTCGAGGACCTTGTGATTCAGTGAATGCTTCAACTTATTAAGGCATGTTCGGGATGACTTCTGTTTTTTGTAGAAGAGTTTCATAAGGAATCCACTTTTGACCGGTTTTATCTAAAAGTTCTTCTAACCAAACAAAGCCCTTCCAAATAGGTTAAGCAGTTTCTGAGTCTCAAAAGCCATTTTTGACTTTTCAAAAGCCGTGCCAAACGAACCCTTATATGTGGGGGAAAAAAAGAAAGTTGAAGAAATGAATACAGAACACTGTTTTCAAATAATTGAATCCGTGATTTACCTTTTATCCTGCAATGTTCAGGGCTGAGATCTCAAGGAAGAGTAGAGGAGCATTTTTTCCCGAGGAGGTAATCTGATGTAAATTCATGTAATTGAAATACCCCTTACTTGCATTGGCATGAACTGTTATTTCTGTTTGCTCTACAGAATCTTTGCAAGTGGTTAACTCAGTTGTTATTAGCTGTGGACTATCTGCATTCCAACCGAGTCCTCCATAGAGATTTGAAGGTTTGATCTTCAGTCATTTGGTACTACAAAGATGTGATTTTGACTCGACCTTTTCTAAATACGGGTTTATATGGTTCCAGTTGTCTAACATATTCATCACAAAGGACAATGACATCCGTCTTGGTAAGTAAGGCCAATGAAAATGCTTTGATTCTGCTTGCTCTTTACTTGTGTTTCTAATTCTCTGTTTATTCTCTTAATGGAACTCACAGGTGATTTTGGATTGGCGAAACTTCTCAATGAGGAAGGCCTTGCCTCCTCGGTAAGCATTTATTAACTCTAAAAGGTCATATTCTACTATAACTTAAACTAGCCTCAGCACAATGAGAGAGCTAAGAGTAGATACAGAGACCAAATCTGACCTTCACTTTTGTAAAGAATAATTCGAGGATACTATCAGGCATGATCATACTGTCCTTGGTGGTTTGATACCTTTCCTTTTCTAGCCCTTGCAAGATACTTAAGATTATGGTTGTTGGTAAACGATTGGGTTCATTTCTTGCTTCAATCGAGGAATTGTTAGCTGTACACTTTTCTTGGACCCCCAATATTGCTTCAATCAGGGTATATTGGTGTTGAGGGTGAACCGTTATGAATTTGAGTGTGCTTTGCCTGTTTTCCTTTCTCGTGAATAGGAATTTGCTTTCTAGATGCACACTTTGGCTGATACTTTCTATATATCAAACTAGGTCGTTGGAACTCCCAAGTACATGTGCCCGGAGCTTCTTGCAGATATACCGTATGGCTACAAATCGGACATATGGTCGCTTGGTAAAAAATTAGAATCCAAGAATTCCTAAGTTCACATTGCCATGCTTTTAATACGAAAACTAACATCTTTAGAGAAAACTTCAGGCTGCTGTTTGTTCGAGATTGCTGCACACCAACAACCTTTTAGAGCTCCTGTAAGTTCAACTTTTAGCTGGAATTAGTATATCATTGCTCCACAATGTAGTTTGATGCCATAATTAGAACAACTGAATCAAACAGCATATGGATGGACTTGTAAACAAGATAAACAGATCTTCCATTTCTCCACTTCCTATTGTGTACTCCTCCACTCTGTAAGTCTTCTCCATTTCATCTCTTATTCCGTATTAGCCCATAAATTTCTCTCTTAACGATGTGGCTATACTTATTATTCGACATTAAATCGGTTTAAATATGTCAGGAAACAGATCATTAAGAGCATGCTATGGAAAAATCCAGAACGCAGGCCAACAGTGAGTTTGATTTTTTTATTTTTTTATTTTTTTTATCATGCTATACGTATATAATCATCTACAAAAAGTTTTACCTAAAAGCCAAGTGGATGCCCCCTATTGGAGCTGCCCCTCCAATAGAGGGCTGACACTTGTTCTTTAGGTAAATGATTAGGTAAAATATTAGGTACATACATTAAGATTTATCCAAAAGAATTTGTATGTACCAGCAAAATATTCTTATATTCACATATGAGATAGGTGGAGAAATTCTGGAGACTAAATTCAAGGCTTCTTGCGGTAATTGGAGTCCAGAAGTAGTTGTTAACAAAATCATTGCCACCAAGTGAGATCAGAACTAGAGCCTTGTTCACAAGTTTCTCTGCCTGTTCTTCTCCGATTAGAGCACTAACCCGTCGTTGGTACTGCTTGAACAACAAAAATTGTTCATATATTCTTATTATGTTTACCTGGACACAAAAAAAAAAAAAAAAAGGGTAACCTTTTTACTTTCAAGTCATAAAAGATCGACTTATCTGGAGATGTTTGGAAACAAAAATTTACTTACAAACTGAAACCCTGTGTCACCAAGAATTCCGACTCCAGCCGAGGCGAAGTTTGCACCAACCAGCAATTTTTTCCCTTTCAACTCGGGACTCAAGTATGGCAGTGTCAATTCAACACCAAGTTTTTGACCTATCAATATATTTACATACGGACATATTTATTTATTTAAATTTGGTTCTTGGAAATGGAGGAGGACAAATTTTAAAAAAGTGAAGCGAAAGAGGTGGGAACTTACTGATGATATCAGGAATGCTGTAACCGTTTGAAAACCGGCCAGTGGGACGGTGTGTCGGGAAGTCAATGCCATAAGGCGGAGAGTCGGCTCTTGCAGCCGTTGCCAAGTAGTTGTTGTTGCCAGTGTCGACTAGTGAGTCACCAAAGACGAAGAAAGCGCGGGCGGCTGCTTCAATTGGTGGCACAGCCTTGGACATTATGATCGCTGCCAAGGAAACTGCAGCCAAGATGGCATAAGAATTTGGAATGGACATGGTTGCAAATACGAACGAGACTCTCTTTCTAAAGAGATATACGTATATGCGTGTGAGATGAAGGATATATATAGGGAGGGTTTTGATCAGTCTTCAAGGGTAATGAAGATTGCTGGTAGTTTGTTGAAACCCTAATAAATTACAAACGTCCATTGCATGAGACTGAGAGTGCTCAAAAACTGGCCACCTAAGCAAGAGACAAAGCTTAATTAAGAGATGATTTGAATTAGCCATTGTGTGAGGAGGTGATTTTATAATGGTTTATTAGCACAAAACATCCCACATTTGGCATTTAATGGACAAAACGTCTCTACGTTTCAATTTTTTTTTACATTTTCACCCCTATTTACATGTTTTATTGTGGAAAACGTCACTTTCGTCAATTTTTATCCAATTTCTTAATAAAAATTCATTAAACGACAAATATACACCTTTATTTAAATAAAACAAAAAAAGAAAAGAATTAATTGCAAACATAGGCTCAACTTTTTCAAGAAATTACAAATAAGTCCCAAACAAATAATTTAGATTCATAACTGCGAAAACAAAAATAACTTATCTTCTTGTCCTACCCCCCAAGCAGAAACTTCTTCGCCCACCACAGTTTTTGGTTTTGGGGGTGGGAGAAGAAGATAAGTTATTTTTGTTTTTGCAGTTTTGATTTTAAATTATTTGTTTAAGATTTAATCGTAATTTTTTCAAAAAGCCGAGCCTATGTTTGCAATTAATTTTTTTTTTTTTTTTTTATTTAAAAAGAAGTATTTCTTTGTCGTTTCATGAATTTTTATTGAGAAACTTGATAAAAATAATTTGATGAAAATAACGTTTTTCATAATGAAACGTGAAAATAAGGGTAAAAATGCAAAAAAAATGAAACATATGGACGTTTTGCACACTAAAGATCAAACGTAAGAATATTTTGTGCAAATAAGCCATTTTATCATTTAGGCAGGAGACGTTACAAGCTTGATGAAAACAAGTAAACACCAGTAAATTAAATATTGACCCGAATATGCTTTCTATTTTTTTTTTTCTTTTGGTCTGGTTTGATTTACTTCTGTATATTTCAAGCATAAAACTTCACATGGTAAGATAGAAAGATTTTTTTTCTTAAAAATGTTGACTTTTAAATAGAATTCAAAACGAGCCATGCAATTTGTCTAGAAATTAAACGAATTATCTAATTTCAAGGTTGATATTATCAAAAAAGCTACAATCTTGAAGAACTCTTAGTATTCTTCCATTCCTGTAAATTGCTTCCATCGTCAAAACCAGTGGAAGGATTTAAAGTCAATGCCTTCGTTGCTTCTTATAACTACTTTCAAATTTGTGGCATGTTAATGATAAAATTTATATTTGTTAGATAAAGGCGTATCGATTAAAATCTAAATTTTAATTTAAGTTAAAATCAATAATTAATTTTGACCACACATTTTATGAATTCCACCACTTTTTAACCACATATTTCATCAAATTTTATCAAAATCTACCAAAAATCTGATTTTAATCCGATAATAATACTAATCAACATATATATGAAGGCTTGTATTATTCCACTTAATAAAGTTGATCTTTTTAGATGTAACTTCAAGTCTCAAAAATATCAAATAAAATATTTAAAAATAAATAAGTTTTTGGCAACAACAGTGACAATATTAATATTAGTTTTAGTTTACACATAACATCTCCAATGCTTCGACAGATTGTACACAAAATTTGCCACATAAGCTAAATAAATTGTGCTTAAAAATTAATCAGTACAAAAGTTAAAAATGATTTTATTCGATAAAACGTTAAATAAAATTAAGCTATAGTGCTATTTACATATTTAATTACGATTTTGAGACTTGATATTTTGTTGAAAACTTCGAAATCATGTATGAAGTTCCTATAAATTTATTAAGTAGGACTTGTATAATTGAAAAATTAAAATTATGAAAAATAATCTAGTTTTTGTATTTTGAAAACTTGAAAATTGTATAATTGACTAATTATAGGAATTATTAAGTAAATATAGTATTTTATAATTTTAGATATTTGATATGTATAATTTTAATTATTAAATGATTAAAAATTTAAAAAAATATAAAAAAATAAGAAAATATTTTTACTCCTAGACGTCACTGAGGCTCGCTTAAGTTTGTAGGTAAATTAATTAAGAAATTACCTTTCTAATCCCTCATTAAAGTTTGTGGTAGAGATTTTTTTAAATAAAATATGATTTTTTAGGAGAATGTATGTCTTATATCCCTACACGAGCCGTTAGCAGCAGATGTACTCACAAAAGTTTTAAAAAACCGAGCAACTTAATAGTCTTGTTTAGTTAAAAATTAAATTTTTAGTAAATTTTGATAAAAGAAAAATGATAGAATGTAAAATTGAAAAGTTGTGAATTTCATAAAATATATGATTAAAATTGATTATTGACTTAAATTTAAATTTTAATAAGTTTTTTAGCTGAATCAAACATGATATATATATATATTTGTAAAATAACTTAATCACCACACAACATTCTTGAAGTTTGTATTTGTTTTATTTTCTTATCTCAAACATATATGTTTTCTACAACTTTATGTTTGCCTACAACTAATTCCTTCTATCATTGCTTGAGGGGCTACACACACACATAATATGACTAGTTATTCATGGCAATGAAGCTTTAATTCCTTTACCCACTCTCTGATGTCATGATTAATTACTTTATCTAAAAGGTAAAGAAGCCATAAAAATCATACATATTTTTATTTTAGTACTTATATTTCTTGAATGAAAACAATCAATGTCTAGAATTACATGATAATATAAAACTATAACAAAGAGAACCATCCTTGCACAATAATTGCTTGCACTCTTACATGACAAGGCATGGTATTAATCTAGTTGACAAACCTTTCACACTTAGACCCAACCACCCAACCCTTCCACCTCACATACTGATCAGCTGCATTGAGGTGCAGTTAATGGAGCATGGATTACAAACAAGTTGAAGCAAACTTAAGAAATAGTTACAGACTCAAATTTAATATAGATTTATTTTCAAGATCTTATATTACTTATTTAGGTCCTGGAATCCATGGCCATGATTGTGCTTAGGTTCATAGGAAACATGTAGTTCTGAGAACCACTGAGTATTGTTTTGACAAGAATCTTGTTTGCTTTTTCTGATGGATGGAATGAATCCCAAAATGCATATAAATCCCTGTTGGGGCATAAATTAGATGCAGGTGTGCAAATTCCAAGTCCGTTATAGGGCCCTTGTCCGCAACATGCTATCTTCGAGGTGATAAAACCTGTTCAAATGTTCTCGATAATTTTAGAGTCAACTAGGTACATGAAAAAATGCTTTAGAAAATGATCTGGATTGTTAAAAAAAATTCGAGAAATGGCCCTTTTTAAAGATTCGAGACATGCAAAGGATGGAGTGATATATGCTGACCGTAGGCTTGAGGATTGTTGATGAAGTCGTTTTGCATTTGCATTGTGTTAACAGCAATGAACACGTCTGAGCCAATCTCCTGATTGAGATCTCGAATCATTTGGACGAGAAGGGGGTTGAATATTGCAGATGCCTGTTGTGGCTCCACGGCACATTGGCCATTAAGGCTCCTTTGCGCCAGTTCTGCTGGAGCACAACCTAATGGTCCAGTTCCTGTGACCAGGACCCTTCGGGCTCCCAATTCGTAAAGCCTCTGCAGTACATCATATGGACGTTTATCAACAAGTCAATTTTAACACTATTTTTACTGCAACAATAAGTCAGTAACTTCATTAAATTTCTTCCTAGCTTTGAATACTGATCCCTCTTTTTTCAAATCATTTAGTGATTGCTTCTTAAAATTATTACAAGAATAAATGAAACTCTTGTTTGCTTTGACTAAAAATCAGATTTTCAATAAATTTTGATGAAAGCTGATAAAATTAATGAGCCCCATAAAATGTGTAGTTGAAAATACTTTAAAAATATTAAATTTTGGAAAAAAGGGACCAAACAGGTGTGAAGTCTTTGTTTTCTCTCTATAAATTTAGCCCATGTTTGATCCCATTTTTGAAGTAAAATGTATTATGAAATAATGATTTTTTTAAGAATTTGTTGTTAAAAAGTAAAGAATTTTTTTGAAATACGTGTATAGAAAAACATGTGATTGAAAATGAGTTTTGAAAAAGTGAAGCTCAAATATGACAAGATTTTTTCTTCTTCTTTGATATTGTTCCATATTATCTAAATATTCCTACCAAATGTATAATAAAATCTACTTCTAAAATCTTCTTGTAGTGCTAGGAAATAGAATATGAAAATAACAAAGACATAAAAGTAATTACTGTTAAAATCTTCTCATATTCAGAAATGAGATAACGTGAGAAATCCTGGAGATTATATTGAAGCCTTCGAGCAGAAACGGGGGTATAAAAGTAATTGTTGACAAAATCATTGCCACCAAGCGTGATAAGAACGAGCGCCCCATTCACAAGCCTCTGTGTCTCTTCTGCTCCAATGAGAGCAGTAACTCGCATCTGGTAAACTTGGAAAAACTCTAGTTGCTTGAAGATTCTTATTATGTTTGCCTGCAGGCCAAACAAAATTAATTTGGAGAATGAAAATACCAAAATAAATGATATGAAGGGTCGTTTTAGAATTCTGTACAAGACAGTTGGCTGTACTTACAAACTGAATCCCGGTGTCATTTAAAATTCCGATTCCAGCGGAGGCGAAATTTGCTCCAACCAGAAGTCTTTGCCCTCTTAACTCGGGGCTCAAGTAGGGCAATGTCGTCTCGGCACCTAGATATTGGCCTATTAATAAACATTATCATGTCAAAACGGCAAAACCCATAACGTAATAGATGGTTAGTAGTGAGAGTTGAATAAAATATACGATTTTAACACTTACTGATGAGATCAGGAATGTTATAGCCGTTAGAAAAACGGCCAGTGGGACGATGGGACGGAGAGTCAATGCCATAAGGAGGAGAATCGGCCCGCGCATAGGTAACCAAGTAGTTGTTATTACCATTATCGACAAGTGAATCCCCGAACACGAAGAAAGCACGGGCACCCTCGACTGATGGTGCAACTATGCTGATCATGATCATTGCTAGGCAGACAGCCAAGATGGCGAAAGACTTTGAACCAGACATGTTTAAACTACTTAGAATGATATTCTCTCTCTCTCTCTCTATCTCTCTTTATATATGTATATATATATCACTGAAGTATGTGAGTTGCACTCTATATGTGAAATATAAGAATGGATTTATACTGATGGAGTGATGGTTGAACCCTAATAAATGGTAGGGTCCAAATCATGAGATTGTTGAATAAAAACTCTGGTCAAGTATGCAATAGAGAGACAGCAATTTTGCTTTAGGACTGATACAATTGTAGGCAAGGCACTCATGGCCTTAAATAGCTTTATTTTGATACTATTTTTATACACATTATTTTTAGCAAGGGACTTAAAAGTGCTTTTTTTTTTTCTCCTTTGCGCTGATTAAGGTTTGTTCTTATCTTTAAATGCAAGATTTTGAGGTTTGTTTCAATCTTTTGTCAATTATGAGTTATTACTTATGAATCAATAAATTCTTGATTTTCCAATTTGGAAACAACATATATTTGGATTGTCCATTGACGCTCTTAATTTCGTTGCATCAATGAATTGAAAAACACACATTTTTTTGTGAATCATTCACAAATATTTTCATAGTCAATGTGTTTTATGCGTGTTAGTTATTCTTGTTAATTTTGCAGCGTCAAGGACTCGTGTGAATCACCATACAATTTTTTAGGAGTTTTTAGATACACCATTGTTTCATACCCATTTTTTTTAAAAATATATTTTTCTGTTTATTTTTTTCAACCACGCATTTTTCTATAAAATAATATTATACACAATCCAAAAAAATTTCTTCGATCACATTATCTATCAATCTACTATTTCAAAATGCAATCCTGACAAAAAATTTGGGCTCAAATTAACATTCCCAAACAATTGACCCTTGAGACACTAGCTCTGGGTAGGTAACAGATACTAACTGGCTATTCACCTTCATTCTATTCATGTAATTGGATTTGGTGCATATTTGGCTAGCTGAGAATATTTACTTTCATACAAGTTTATTGAACCGTGAGAGACTTAGCACCAATTCGATTTAGTCAAAAATCATATTTTTAATAGATTTGATAAAAATTAACGAAATATGTGATTGAAAATATGTAAATTAATGAAAACTTCAAATTTTTAAAAAACCTCAAATTTCAGTAGAAGGCTATGGCCCCAACTTGACTATGCCACTAACTGACTATACAATATTACAATATGTTTGCCCCCCATTTTATTAAAAAAAAAAAAATCATTTTTTTGAAACTCATTTTTAACTATACATTCTTCCATAAAATATTTTTACACGCAAATTCAAAATTTTTTCTTAATTTTTAGTCAAAACCATACATTCGCTAACAAAATATTATTCTAAAATGTATTTTGGTCCAAAAATAGTGCTCAAACAGGGACTAAAAGATCATCTGGAGTAAAAGTTCAATTATTTTGTGCAGCTTGCATTTTCTCCAACTTAAATATTTTATACATAATGTCTAAAATTTGATTGATATAGACACGTAAGATTTATTTATTTAATACTAAATCTAACTAAGGCCCGTTTGATTCAAGAATATTTTTCATGGAAGATGGAAATTAAATTTTATTTCCACATTTTTTCATGTTTGATTGATTAAGTTTTCTATGAAATTGATTTTCCATATTTTCTTGATTTTTGAGGAAAAACTTTTTTCATGGGTTTGGTGGGAAAAGTTTTTCTGGGCAACTTTTTTTTTTTTTTTACAATGGAAACAAACTTTACTCCAAATTATAACAAATTCTATCCATTTAACGAGCAATTTTCATGGGAAAAAAAAAAGCCAAACGAACCAAAAATATCCAAAATTTCAATATTTTTTAGGTGAAAAATTATACCAATCAGACACAATTAATTGACAATTCTCAGTAAAAATAAGTTTTAAGCAATTCAATTCTCTGAAATTCATTTTCTTTTCACCAAATTTCATTCTTGCAATAAAACGGACCCTAATGTTAATGGTGAGTAAGATAAAACATGTCTATCACTGATGTGGCAACAGCTATACCTTGAATTGTCAAAAATTATAGGTCTAGCGATGTGTAAGATAACTCCTACCCATAATGGATAAGAGATCATTTGTGTATCTTTCAAAATTAATAACTAAAACAAAGTAATCCATAAAAAATAATTAAGGTCATGTTTGATGGCCATTTTTCTTTTAAAAAAATAATGTTTTGAATAATGATTTTTAAGAAAATTTGTGATTAAAAATTAAAAAAATTTGAGTTTTCGTGCAGAATATTTTATTTTATGAATGTATGATTAAAATGAGAATGTATAAAAATGAGTTTTTAAATTAAGGTTGTCAAAGAGGGCCAAAACAAAAATATTTGTTGTCTTGCTTGTGTAGCATAAGCTAGCAACCATAAATTTGCAAGCAGACCTGAATCCTGTATGACCTTCACCTACTTCTTGATAGGCCATTTAAGACAGTGTCTGCTCAAGGACTGGGCATACAGTGTACTACTCTACACAGCATGGTGTGAGAGTTCAGTGAATTCATGGCTGTCAAAGAATTTTCAGCCTAATGACCAAAGATATTTACAAAGATAAGAGTTGTACTCTCTCAGTTAAAAAAGTGAGTGTTAATTTTTTTTTTTCTGGGTCAATAATAGGATTAGGATAATCTTGAAATGATATGTCTTTAATGAGAAGACTTTAGGTTCACTGTGGTCCTAATTAAACATCGGGGCGGGTGACAGAAATGTCATTTCTCTTTGAATTTTGCTATTAGTACCCAGAGTATTTACGCTCCGAATTACCTGCCCCTCACATAAGTGAGGGGCCCACCGTGGACCCCGCATAAAATATAATAATTCTGCCCCCCCCCCCCTATTATGAGGGGGGCAACGCCCGGGTACCCATAGCAAAACTCTTTCTCTTTTCAGGCTCATTTGATACACGTTAAAATGGAAAGAATGTATTTTTTTGGGTGATGTAATGGTAAATATATGGTTGAAAAAGAAGAAAAAGTTATTGATGTAATGAAAAATATTACTCCATTCGTCCCAATTATATAGGCTAAGTTTCATTTTTGTCCCAAATATATAGACATGTTTCCTAATGTAAAATATTTTGTTGTGTTCATTTACCAATATACCTTTATTAATTTTTCCCGACTTAGTGTGTCAACTTCTTGAAATTATCTAAATACACACATTTCACACTTTTTGAAAACATGGAACAACTCTCATATCTTCTTCTTCAAATTCTTTATTAATTTCAAAAATAATTTAGTTTTACATACTGAAAATTAATAATGGGTAAATTAGGAAAGATTCTGACAAAAATTAATTTTCCAATTACATTAAAGAAGCTTTCTTAATCTGTGTGAAAAACGAAACAAGTCTATATAATTGGAACATATAGAGTATTTTTATTGAAAAATGTGTGGTTGAAAATAAGTAAAAAAACGAGAATGAAAATTAAAATGTGACTCAAACGGGGGCTCAATAAAGTTCCAATTACCTGAAAATTTAAACAAAATTAATACCAACGTTGACGTGGTTGAACATGATTGATTTGTTTTGTTTTTTTTTTTTTTTCTCATCTTTCAATGGTGTCACACCAAGTATTGTATGTCAAATTTTTTTATCAAAAAAATCTGTACATATAGCATGATTGTTCTCTTTTCACGATGTACGAGTCTAATTATACAATCATATGTACCGTTGTAATTTATAGTGGGCTCCTATTTGGTTTAGTTAAAAAATTGAATTAACAATTAACAATTAATTTTAATCACAAATTTAATAGAATCTACATTTTCTCAATCATATATTTCATCAACTTCTATCAAATTTTATTAAAAATTCTTTTGTCGTCTAAAATGGGTTATATTTGGTTCATGAATGAACATTATTTATCATTTTAAATTTTAATTTTTACAAAAGGAAAAGAAGCTAAAATACAACATTTCTAAGACAAATTACTTCTGATTTTGTATTGCCTCTTTCTCATGTCATTTATATGGGTTGTACTAATTTAGTAGCACGTTGAAAATTAAGTCCTTGAATCCATTTTTGAAAATTATATTTTTTTTCTCAAATTAATTTTCAACGGCACATTCCATGAGATTCCCATGTTTTATCAAATTTTAAATCATGTTATATCAAGTTTTACTAAAGTACAAATTTTTGATTTTTAATAAAATCAAACATGGCCTAATGTGGTCGGCCCAAGAAGTCTCAAAGCCATTTGTTGTAAATGACTCCCATGCTTATCCATAATTGTTACTTGACCTTGTAGCAACTATAGGAAGTCCATTTTGTTCCAATTTAACAAGAGACTTCAAAACAATGTTCACCCTAAGAGTAATGATTTGCATTTCTATTGGAGTTGCAATTTTAATCTGACTGACTCTAGATGATGGGCTAAATGAGATGTGAAATTAAATGAATTATTTAATTTTCCTTATCATTTAATGTCACGTTGATGCTATATAGGTTGATGTTGCAATCCCAATGACGTTAAATAACATTACTCTCACCCTAATATTATTTAGCATTAGTTCGTTTCTTATTAAGGGTGTGTTTGAGCCGCATTATTTTGAAATAATGTATTCTAAAATAATAGATTAATGAAGAATGTGTGGTTGAAAAAGAATGATAAGTTATTGGTATGATGAAAAATATTATTTTATTGAAAAATGTGTAGTTGAAAATGAGTAGAAGAATGAAAATGAAAATTTTAACGTGGCTCAAACAGGGGGTAAAATTCTCATTTTCATTTTTCTACTCATTTTCAATCACACATTCGTTAATAAAATAATATTTTCAATCACATCAATAACTTTTTTCTTTTTCAACCACACATTCTCCATTAATCTACTATTCCAAAATATATTATTTCAAAATAATGTGGCTCAAACACACCCTTATACAAGAGATAATTTAAAGTTCGAATTTTGCTACCTGTACATAAAAAATATATTGAATGGATTACATAATATGATGTAAAGGAAAAAATTGGATGAAAAAATTAATCATGTTAACATTGACAATTGATAAATGTCACGTAACTAGGACCGGGCATAAAACCCGTAACCAGAAAAATCGACCCGACCCGAAAACGGGTCGGGTTGGTTCGGTTTAGGGATAACATGGGTCGGGTCGGGTAATTGTTTTTTTTAGAATACTTGTGGGTCGGGTCGGTTCAGCATAAACCGACCCAACCCTTTCAAAGCAAAACCCTGGCTTCATCTTTACATAATCAGCGCCGCCAACAACATTTGCCTTTGGTTTTAATGTAATCAACATTTGCCTTTTGGATACAACATTTGTCTCCGCCAAATCAGTGGCATAAAGGATGGAAATATGGTGGTATTGGCTGGAGCAGGTGCTGCTGTGGCTGCAACAGCCGCTACTGCGGCAGTTGTAGTGGCTGCGGACGAAAGTGAACGTGAACGTGATAATCGGGCTGGTGAGGGTGGTGGTTATGGGGCTGCACCTGTAACGACTGGTGGAGACGGAAACAACGGTGGTACTTCACAAGGTTGTTGTTGTGGTGGAGGTGATGGCGGAGGTTGCGGTGGCTGTGGTGGTGGTTGCAGAGGTTGAATACTGTGGTACCTTCACCCAATCTTTGTAAATTTTTAATAATATAGAAAATCAATCTTTGTATTTATGGGGAGATCTAACGAGCAGGAATCCTCAGTTTGGGTGAATCCTATTTTGGGTGAATCCTCAGTGGTCTTGCTTTTGCGTTAGTGCTGGTAAGGTGAGTTGGGGAGTTCAGTGGCGATGGTTTGTTTGGGTGCTGGCGGAGGACACAGAGGCGAGAGGCGGTGGTTTGTTTTGGTGCGTCTCCTCTGTGTGATTGTTGGTGGCAGGACCCGACCCGATTCGGGTTGGGTCGGTTTGTGGTAGGAGCCGGGTCGGGTCGATTTGTGAAAAAAACTTAAAATCGACGATTTCGGGTCGGGTCGGTTATGGGTCAAATCCGACCCCGGTCCGACTCATGCCCACCTCTACACGTAACATTATGTTATATGTAATTCATTAGGTAAATTTTGATATACATTTTGCAAAATTCTTAAAGTTCACCCTTCCTGTTGGGAAAATTGACAGGTAAGCATGATGAATTAGTCAAAATTAGGAATAGTCAAAATACAGAGGCAGTTGCCCGTATTTCACCTCTGGCTGTCAGATATCAGAAGCCCATTTAAGTATGAATACCTTATTTTTCGGCTATTTAATTTTGCATCACTGCAAGTTTTTCAATGTCAACAAGAAGTCAGGATAACTTGTATTCATTCAGTGTCAGCTTTCGTCCTTTACGATCGGAAATTGGAATGCGAAAAGACTGAGATATGCTTTCACCTCATCTCATTATTGGATGTGCATAAAAAAATTAAAAATAGAATAAGGGTGTGTTTGTCACCCATTATTGGGTTCAAAATGAGGTAATGAATAGTAATTTTTGGAGAATATGTGGTTGAATTTTAAAGTAACTTTATTGGTTTGTGTGTGGAATATTTTATTGGGTGAATGTGTGGTGAATATTGTGTACTGTAGCAAACAGAATTTGATAAAATGGTAGACAAACAAGGGCTAATGTTATTTACAATCGTTTACGATTGCAATCGTCTATCGTGACATACATGTGTCAATTAATGATTGTATGCATGAGCCAGTAAAAAATAATCACATTAATATATCAAATCACTAATTATCACATATATGTCACGTATGACGACTACGATAGTGAGCGACTCAAAAAAGTATTAAGTTCTAGTATTGCTAATTCTACTGTATATAAAAGATAAGTTTTACTATGGTGTTTGGTGCAAATTAATTAGAGTAGCTTGATAAGTATATAAATAAGGTCCTAAAATATCGATATTTGGTAGTTCTTTTGACAAAATATGTCATAAATTGTTGTATTTTTGTTATATGGGTAAAATTCAATGGTTAAACGAAGAAGCGAAAAATGATGAAAATGGCAAAATTCAAAGTCTGATGACCAAATTGAAAATATTCAATAGTTGATTTGGACCAAAAGATGATACTCGAAATATTTTTATAAGATTATTGGATGGAATTAGAACTAAAAAAAGAATGAAATATGATAAAAATCAATTTCCAATTACACAAGTTATATTCCAGATTTCTAGTCGAATATTGAAATCGATTTTTGGCACAGTAAACGTCTGAATTGGAAAAATCATACTTGTCAAAGTTATATATCTTTGAGTTGGCTTTCTAATGCACTATGAATCGCATCAATCGGATATCGGGAGAGAAAGTTATGACCAAA